>JAUMHJ010049762.1:0-14066 GCA_032361105.1 Microctenopoma lineatum
TACCAGAGACAGTGATGTTGATGATGTTACTGCTGGATCCCTCTCTGGACCAACACCAGTAAACACCACTGTCCCATGGGACTGTTAGACTGATGTTACAGGAAGAACCAATTGATCTTCCCCAACCAGCTCCACACTGAGTCATCTGACGTTTGGTTGTGTTTCTCCTCAGTGTCCATCCTGCAGAGCTGTCCTCGTCCTCGCAGCTCAGAGAGATAAAATCATCTTCAAACACCTGAGAGCTGCTGGGACTCACAGTCAGAAGTGCTTAATAGAAAAGGGAGGATATTTATGGAATGCTTTTAAGATACATTCAAATACTCATCATATACACATATTTTCATGACTGGTAAATTTTATAACTGTAGTCTACTCCAATGCTCTTACACAGGCTCACCAAGGATTCATGTGTCCTCGTCATAAAGTTAAGTCAGCAGTGGTTCTAACAAAAGTAGTTGCTACTGGGTTTCACATTATTCTAGCTAATAAATCACCTTTTACTTCAACTTCAATCAAATAAACTAATTGAGCTACTGAGATTTCTGAAAGCTGGTGATGCTGCTCATCCTCTCAGCCCCTTCGAGGATCAACATACTAACTATTCTTAGACACAATCAGAGAGTTTCAGACTGTGATAGAAGTTCACTAACCTTGGTTTGAGGCGCAGCACAGCAGTGAGGTCACAGCTGAAGGGAAACGATACAGAAAGCTGGTCTGAGGTAGCAAACGAAACAGAACAAACCTCACAAACACCTGCGTTAGTGTTTGGTCGGAAGAAACAGTTCCTCTGTTGAATGTTCAATAAAATGTTAATCCTATACCTTAACCTCAGATTTCTGACTGTGAAGAAATATCTGCAATAGTAATAATTAAATTAATAGAGGTAGAAAAGTATTGGCTTCACAGCTTGGACCATGAAACTATATCTAATGTGTAAAATTGGTGTAATAATCCTTTAACAAGCAATGGTCTCACAGTCAAGGGAATAAAACGTAATGTGCTGTTAAACCATTATCAGATCAATTCGTAGTTTGTTCATTATTTACTAATGGTGTTGAACCAGGAACCAGAACCTGCGAAGTGTCTGGAAACCGACATATAAAACTAAATTTGAATGAATTAAACAACAGCACTGAAGAGTTTACTCTATACCATCCTATCATACTAGATTACAGACAAATGAATATGATGTGTACTTACAGAGAATCAAAAGTAGATATGCTTTCTCCATTCTGCTGCCTGCTAGTATGAGTAAAACTTTGTCTTCCTCTGTTACTGGGCTGTCAGCCCAGTAACAGAGTTGTGGTTTCCTCTTCACATACGAGACAACATAGGTTTGTTTCAGATGCAACAGAGGAGAAAAAAAATAAGACAAAAATCACAAATTTGTACTTTCACATACTATCAGACTTACTCTCAAGGATATGTTTGTATATGTGCTTTAACCACTGAAAGCTTCAAAATAAACACATCCAAACACAATGCACTGCCCCTTCATAAGACTTTCAACTGGTACAGATAGAACTTGACCAAACGTCCTTGAAAACTGTGGTAATCTTCTGACAGGAACAAATACAGCAGGTGCTTTTAAATGGTGACTATGAAAATGTTTAACGTCTTAAGACAAAAATCTGCATTACCAGCAATATATTATGTACATTTTTAATAAATTCACTAGTGACCCTCTTCTGTCACATCTGTCTACAGATGACGTAAAGAAAGTCACTTATAGTTAGTTAGATAGCGAGTCAGTTCGTTTTCACAGTCAAAACTCTAAGAATGAAAATCTGATGCATTGACTTTGGAGCTGGCATCTGAATCACCCAGTAGGTGGCAACGTTCAACAGCTCTAACTGATTCGCTCCAGCTCGCTGGAAAAGGAAAAACTTCAGTTGGCAGGAGTCAGTGCCACGGCAGAAGTTATTATCCCAGCTCTCGCTGTTTGGGAGTGAGGTGCTGCAGGTTCACAAAATGTATCAGAACAGTTCAAGTATACCACTAACAGATAAAAAATGATCCACAAGCAAACTATTTAACACATTTGTTTATTGCTTTACAATAATGCTTTTTCTGGAAAGCATATACAAAATATATACAAAAATATATATATACAGTATATACAGATAAAATGGGGCAATCTTCTCCATTGAAGACATAAATCATAGGATATTATTAAATATCCTATATTCAAGTAAAGAGACACTGCAATGAAAATAAATAAATAATTAAATAAAATAAATATTCATTTACTTTATTTGCCCATGTATCAGTCCTCACATTAATCAGACTGACTTGGCTCAATGACAATTATTATTATTGCACATTATTGCTATTGATAAACTAACGTGGGGGGAGGGGGGCATGCACTGGGCGAAGAACTCATCTCTAGTCGTACATACAGTGGTAGAGGCAACAGGTGGAAATTCAGAGCACGAGCTCACACTGTGTAGGCGACACCGTTTGTCTGGAGCCGTCTCAGAGATACTGAAGTAATTTGTACATGCAGTCAAGTGTCCTTTTTCACACCAGCTGGTTTAAATTTTCTTTACTAAGAGGAAGGTGGGGTTGGTTCACCCTCACGATTATCACAACAGCAACAACAGCAGCAGCGATGGCCATCACAGCTATCAGTGCAACATGCGTGTGTCCTCCGTACGTCAGTTCTCTGCGGCAGGTGGCCCCATGCGTGTGACCTGTAGAAGAAGAAGATGTGAGTACTGGGGTGTCAGGTAGGTGATAAATCCATTTCCTCTTCAAACTCCTGTCAAGACATTGGGCTTGTTTAAGATAAACTGCGCCTCGCCTGGAAAAGACACGAGAGCAGACGGAAGCAGCAGAAGGAGTAACCGAAAGTCGCTATGGAGTCGGACAGTTTCTAACGTTTCTAACAACATTCAAGCTTCCGTCTGTACTGAACCTGTACCGTCCTCACATCCTGTTAGATCAGCTACAGATTAAATAAATGTGTATTTTCTACTGACTGCTACAGAAGATGTTGGGTTTGTGTTTAACATCCATTTGAAACGTGGTAAATTTTGGACTGAAACATCTGTGCAGATGTTATGTTAGTGATCTGAAAGTAGTCTGTGACTTAAGAGTCTAGTTTGAGAAACAATCAGCTTTTTCTTATCAATCACAGCATTTATTCTATAACAGAATCAATCTCCACAGTGAAAAATATCACTAATGAATCTAAATATTTCAAAGGAAATAAAAAAGGAAATGTTTCTACTAAACGTCCTGTTGCGGATCGGACACCTGAACCAATCAGATCTTAGATCAGGTGAGAGCAGGTGTTTCCCATCATGCTATTTGGCGCATCGAATCTGCGCAGAATTTGCACATCTGGAACAAGCCCACTTTGATCACATCACTCATAGCAGCAGTTTCTACAAAGTCTCATCAACAACATATTTAGAAAACACCAACATCTGATCTGTTCCACTCGCGCATCAACAACCAGGAAGACGCTTCACTTGAAACTCACCTGTGCACAGGTGGATGGAAATGTTGGCGTTAATCTTCCATTGGCTTTTTCTGCCCTCTTTGACTTGACACTGAAACACTGCAGCGGTGTCATTTTTTGTCACGTTCTTCAGGATCACAGACAGGTCTCCACCCTTCATCTGTTCGTCCTTCAACATCACCCGGTCCTCATAAGACGAATGCTGGTTGTCTAGATCAGGCTGACCGTCCTGATAGAAAAACACATATTCTTCACCCAGGTCAGTTCTTGACCAGTTTAAAGCCCAGATGTTGGTGTTGCTGGATACTTGACAGGGCAGAGTGACATTGTGTCCAGGTTTCGCTGGAATGATGGTCCGATCTACAACAGAAATAAGAGATTGTATTGCATGTTTTATTGCTTGTACTTTGTAAACTAACCTACATGCCTGTGCTAAATGGACTTCATGTTCCCTGACTGTTAGACGGAGACACTTGTGACAGAAGAGTGGACAGAGATGCCAACCAACCAGAAACGTGTTTGAGAATAAAAGGAGGGTGGTGTTGGACCACTGATTGTCACAGGCCTCCCTCCACGAGTGCCTTGGTCCCTCCTCACCTTCTACCCAGGCCAACCACACACTCCTGTGTGTGTCTTCGGGTTAATGTTAGCATCATTAGCTAAGAGTTTACACTGTGTCTGCATCTTTCTGGTCCCTGCGCAGATTTACGCCTCATCAAAATGCAGCGCAAATGGCACTAAGACATACATTAACCCGAGTATTAAAAGTAATAATGAAGACGTTTTGCAGTGTCAGTGTGTGTGTGTGTGTGTGTGTGTGTGTGTGTGCAGCTGAAGTGGATTTAACCAGCTGTCACTGAACAGAAACAAAAATTACACGCGTTACTCACCTAAAGTTCTCACAGCAAACAGGGATAAAAGCGGAATAAGTGCCAGGACATTCATCGTTAACAGGAGCAGGGATCCTCTTCCACAGACTCAAAGTTTCTCCTCTGATCCGGTTCATTCTAGAAACTTCAGCAAACGGCAGTAACAAAAAAAAAATTTCCAGAAACTTCTTGACGGATGTTTTCTCAGACCGAGACGTGGGCGTCCGGCTCATTCACCCTCTATGTTTTCACATTCATATAACCATAAACTCTATTTTCTAAGTACTACTTTAAATTAGCGATTAGAAATTCGTCTATGTAAACCTCGGCAACGCTTTTTATCTACTTTTATCTTGACGTGTGAAGAAGCGTGATTTACACGACACCCTTCCACTCAAAAGCCAGTTGGTTCAGTCCACTGGGGAAGCTGGGGAACTTCCGACTTCGGCGCCACAAACTTTTCTTTGCGAGAGTCGCTGGCTGTCAGAAAAGCTATCAGTCAGTGACTAGGTGATAGCTCCCAACTGTATAACACGACAAATGTTGTGGTTATTGCATTAATACAGGAGGATTGCATCATAAAAGGCAGACACAGACAGGTAATACGTCACAGTCAGGAGCAGGCAGGTCAGTACTCAAAGCAGTAATGATGAAAAATGATGTTTTACCCTGGACTTTGTGTACTGATATGAAATGTGTAATGTCTTAGGAACAGATGAAACTGAAAATTATCAACCTACAGATCCCCTGAATCAAAGTCACCAAGTACAGTAAACTTAAAAACAGACGCAGCGGCTACTCCAATTTGCTGAAATGTAATTGCAGCAAATCAAAAGGGTTCCCCGCTGTTTGTATGGCCCCCATATACAGGTACGCTTGGCTGTGAAGCTTCATGGTGCTGGACAGGGAGCACAGGGCCCACTAGAGGATGCGGGCCCCTCAGGCCAGCCTCCTGAAATCAGTTTCTAATGGTTAGGTCAGAGACATTCACACCAGAGGGCCGCTGCAGGCCACTTTGTAGGGCTTTGGCAGTACTCATCCTGTCCCTCCTCTCACAAAGGAGCAGATAGCGTCCTGTTTATAGGTTGAGGACCTATGCTGGCCCTGTTCAGAGTATCCTAGAGTAATTGCCTGTCTCCTGGAATCTCCTCCATGATCTTATAAATGCTGGGACACACATGTTAGATATAATATAAATACTTTATTACATTATGACCACAACCACAGTGTCTGAATACCAGATACTTATGTAAGTAGTTTAGTTTTAGCTGCTCTCTTTCTGGGTCATCACAGCGGATCACTATGCATATTTGATTTGGGAAAGATTTAATGCTGGATGCCCTTTCTGGTACAACCCGCCCAACTGGGCATGGGCTGGTACTGAGGAGGGGTGCAAACCACCAGTTACCCATTGATGACTGCCCTACGTATGGCTCCACGATCCCAGCAAATACAGATAACTATGTAACATAGTGAATGAGCAAATAGTTTAATTTCTACTTAGATTTGTGACTGAGAATGTGTTAAGTATATTTAGTACAGGCCAAACATACTGTTCATTATGCTCTAGTCTAGTGTATCCCTGAGTACATAGAAAGTAAACTGAAGCTATAATAATGGTATATTTGAAAATACATATTTTTCATAATTGTGATATTAAACTAAAATGTGAATGTGATTTTGTTTTTTCATTATTGGAAACAGTATGATATTTGATTTTTGTGGTTACAGCTCTACAAACTAAAACCCTGAAGTCTTGAAGTGAAACTGTCAAATCAGGAATAAACTTTCTAATTTAGACGCTTAGTAGTAACGGTTTAGGATCTGACTGTTGAGGTGAGTTCTCTAGTTTCATACCTACAACCACCACAAAGCTGCGAGGAAGATGTTTCACCACAACAAGAAGCTGTGTTGGTGTGGCACATGGCGAGGATCGTGGTCTAGATAAAGATGGAGATCAAGCACATCAGTAGCTACTGAACTAAACTGCAGATTAATTATTCAAATAACATCTGTATTAATGACTATGTAGTAAGACTATACATGAGTAATAAAGTGTGATAAGAAACATTTGAGTTCCTAGACTGTAAAAAAATGCCTCAGCTTGTGTATATGCAGAAAACATAAAAGTGGTGTGAAAAGTATTTTACTATAAATAGTATAAAACACAACATTGAGAAATAAAATTAAATTCAAGTTAAATTGGCATTAACAACAATATATTGTACATTTTGAATAAATTATCTCACTAGTGACTCTTTTCAACTCACCTAATCATCACCTCACAAAGAAAGTAACATAGGCGAGTTAGACTCACATTTTTCATCTCACAGTATCAAACTGTTAAATTCATGTAATTATCCCACTCAAAACTAAAACAAAAAAATCTCACCTGTTACCTGTGAACCAGCTCCAGTTGCTTTATTAGATGGGAAGCATTTATATAACCTCAATGGTAAAGAAAAGTTAGTTTTTCAATTTCTGCAGGTTTACAAACATAAATGTAATTTTTGAAGCAATGTAACCCCCTGTAATTCTCAAGCTTAACATTTCCAGATACAGATGAGACTTGGCCCTGAACAAACCTGTTCATTAGAATGTCACACGATAAAACATCAACCACACAAGTTGGTCATTTCTCAATAAAATTTATTAAAGTTAGAAAAATATGAGGTTTATACACAATATGAAGTAAAAACTTTATGTATGTCAGACATTTTTTCTGATGACTATGTGGTGAAGAGACAAACATCATTATAGAGCATCTTTAAAAAAAAAACAAAACTTCAGAGCATGTGTCTCAGTCCTCACATTGATCAGGTTCACTTGGCTCACTGATCACATTATTTTAATGGATACTAATACTAATATAAAAAAGCTGACAAAGACTTTCTGGTACAGGTTGATGTTTCGTGTTCATATTTACAGTAAGTACCTGACTGAAACCACGTAATAATACTAAACAATCAAGTTTTTCCAGCAGTCTCCCTTAATTGAGCTTTCTTCCATAACATGCAATACAAAAAGGTCTCAGTCTCCATTGCAGAGGGTCAAACTAAAACAAGTCCAGTTGCCAGTCAATAACATTTTTTAGGTCAACCACGACCTGGCTCAGAATCTTCACAGACAATACAAAAAGTGCATTTACACAGGGCTAATTTTTAATTGTTAGCAGTGGACAATATAATAGGACCTTAAATAGATTCTAACCTACTACTGAACCCTCGCCCCAGCATGTAATGGGTCCTCCAGTCCCAGAGGTAGAGAAAACACTGCTGGTGAATCTGACCAACAGATTGCACACATATAATGAACCTTGTGTTTACGTCATGTGCAAAAACACACAACAATCAGCATTATTAAAGCCCATCTGTCCTCTTAGTCTTGCTTTTATTATTGTACATTGTCTGTTCCTATTATTGTACAGTGTTGACATTTTAAGTGTCCCACTTGGAGAATCAATTACAAGTTAAATTTAAAAACTGTAAAAAGTTGTGTCACACTGTGTTATGTCTTTAACTGTCCAATCGACAGGCACTGTTGTATAATGTCATCTTAAAGGGGTCATTATGCTTTTCCATGTGCATTTTAAGTCATACCACCCTCTTAGGCCAGCTGCCACAGTGCTACTCACAGCTAGGCCTAGTTCAACTGCATGTGCACAAAGTGCCACCTTTCTTTAATAAGCCACATTAAACCATACCATACGTCTTCTCCTTTTAAGTTGCTTTGGATAAAAGCGTCTGACAAGTAAAGTAAAGACTAAAGTCACTTCCACACCTGTGGTTTGATTTACTTGGTCTGGAGCAATGACAATAATCTGTTTAGTTCCCGGATGTTTTAGAACAGGGGTGTCCAAACTCGGTCCTCAAGGGCCGCAGCCCTGCTGGTTTTCCAAGCAGCCATGCATTTGTGACTTATGATTGGCTGAACACACCTGATCAAGGTGATCAAGGTGATCAGGTGTGTGTGTTGCTTGGAAAACCAGCAGGGCTGCGGCCCTCGAGGACCGAGTTTGGACACCCCTGGTTTAGAAGCTTTTAAATTGCTCATAAATAAAGCTTAATTTAGGGTTTATAGTATACTCTGGGAAGATTTTAAAGTTATAAAGTGCAGATACCATACAGGTGTCTGGCAGTGAGAGTTAGGTTTAGATCCTAATCTTAAGTGATTACTACAGAGAAAGTGACAGTGGGCTTATTGCACACATTATCTGATTTCTGGAGTTATCAGATGATTAAGTGATCATGTAAACAGCATAATCTGGTCAGTTTATCAGATAACTGCAGTTAGAGTGAAATAAATCCAACAATAAACTGTAACATTTAGGGTTAAAACACCAGGGTTTCTCGATAATCTCATGTCTGAAGTGTATCTGATTTTTGTGGTCATGTAAACACGTGTAACGACTCTGATGCCTATGCCTTGCTGTCGCTTCTGGCTCTCCTAATGTGAATCTAAAAGTATTTAGTTTACATCTCCAGACAATGCAAAAAACAGCAAATAAAAGGCAAAACAAACAACTTGCGAGACCACCAATACGTCCGTGCGGTACCATCTGACTTGTTTCCAGAAGGCAGACCTACAAGACCAGAAAACAGCTTTGTCAGCTACTGATTGGTGGATTTGGCATTTTGCTTCCACCTTTTTTCTCTGTCTTTCAGCTTTTTGGGCCAGAGTGCTGGGTCATCTTCGGGTGTAACAATGGTTAAAAAGGGAACTGCTACTAGTTGTTAATCACCCTCACCTGAACCTAAATATGATACATAATTTTGAATGGCCTACTATATTAATTTAACAATTTTAGACCTAATTTCATTTAACGCAACCACAATATTTCCAGAAAATGGTTCTTAGACAAACTGACATATAATTTTGTTAGTGGGATTCTATTTTATTTTCTGCTGTGCATTGTCTATAAACTAAAACCAAATTCACTCTGAAATGAACAAACTCACCTGGGTGCGTAACGGTCAGGTTAACGGTGACGACTGGCTCGGTGTCGATGACGGCTCTCAGTCTTCGTTTCCCTTCATCGTCTTTGACCCGACACTGGTAAATCCCCGTGTCACTGCTGCTGACATTACTCATGATCATGGACAAGTTCCCATCCTGCATTTCTTTGTCCATGAGATTCACTCGGCCTACATAAGAAGGATGCTGGTGTATTTCATCCAAATGCTCGTCCTTGTAGAACAAGACCGGTGAGGTGAGGTCAGGTCTGCTCCATTCCACGGCGATGTAGGGTTTGTGCGTTAAGGTGTGACATGGAAGTGTGATGTTCTTTCCCGAGTGGACTGTGATGTTCAGTAGGCCTGAGGGACATCAAAAAATAAAAGCAAAACAAGACAGAAACGTTAAACTGTATTCTCTCCATCTTCACCAAAACAGAGTTGTGTGGAACCAGAATACCACTTTGTTTTATTTTGGAAGGATGTCCTGTTTGGTCTCCTTGTACCACTCACTCTCCCACCTCAAATATATATTTCTAACCTGTTGATCTTTCTGGCTAAATTTCAAATTCACAAATGCTGATTTAATAACAAGAAACCCAAAGTCATAGTTTTTTGTAAAGAGGTTAAACAGTACTATTGCTCAAATCTTTTTTCTGAAAACACAAAGAAAACTGTTAACTATTGTCCTTTACTCAAACTTTTTGTGCGAACTCTTTTTAGCTTGTATTGTTTATTTATTTTATTTATTTGTATGTATAACTGTTTTGTGTGCACGTATTTAACAGTGTGTATGGTTAAACTGGCCCCCTGGTATAGATTTGCTTGTTGTTACTTGCTTTTATAATGACCCTGTTCTTTCAATAAAATTTTAAATAGCGGAAAATATGAGTGAAATTGTCCTTAATTTAGTGTGAAGTAATCGGGGTATTTTAAAATAAAAAAAGAATTTCTAAGTCTGTTTTTTATATAATGTTAGGAGTTTCTGAGATACATACATAACACAGAGGAAACGCCGCACTGTAACCAAACTCTGACAACTACCAACCAGAACGTTTATTTCGAGCCGTTCTGGTGAAAGTACGAGGGTTTGTCAACTCACCGCCGGATCCCGCAGCTACGGGACAACTACACACAAAAAGCACAAACTGTAACGCTCTCTCCGCCCTCATCCCGGACGCTGTGGTGTGTGGATCGGAAAGGAGACGGAGACAAATCCAGCTCCACGACTGGATAAATCATACAAATCCAAAAATAAATATGACCGTTTCACCTCCGCCCACGTTGCCTCTTCTGCTTTTACTCCTTCTCTTTTTCTACGTTTGTTGCAGACATCGTATATGTTCATCACCGCCACCTTGTGGCTTGGAGTGTGGAACAGACCAAAACAAATCCTACTAATATGACCGGTGATATTCAAAAACTGCCCTATAACTAAGGTCCCCGGTACTCCACCTTAAAGCATTAGATAAACTTAATGTCATGTTCTTTGACTGTAGTATCTGCCCCTCAAGTATAAACATTCCTACATACTTAACTGTTTTTGAATTGACAATTGGCCAAGTGGTACTTGGCCACACCCCTCGTTGTTCGTTGAAACTTTTTTGAAAAAATTACATCTTGCAGTGTGAGGTGCCAGATAGTCAGTCTCACTGACATATACAGCTGTGTGTATGTTGGTTTATATGCATAGATGTGTACTACAACAATGCTATGAGATCAACAGATGTTTACTTAAATGGGGCTTTGGAAAACAACCCTAGTACAGGCCTCCGTGTAAGATTTGTTTAGAAGATGCCCTGTTCCCGCTTCTGTTCTGCATGGGCCTGAACTTGCTCAACCAGATCATCAACAAGACTGGCTACGGAATGGGGCGAACATCAGCCTCCTCCTCCACATACGTGACATCAAGCTGTATGCCAAGAGTGGACTTTGACTTTACAAGACATTGATTCACTGACCCACAGCATCAGGAGCTACAGCAATGACATTGGATTATCATTTGGACTGGATAAGTGTAGTCGGATGGTAGCAAAGAGGGGGAGAGTAGTCAGAATTGAGAGAATCACACTGCCAGAAGGCAAAATAGCAGACGCTGAGGATAGCCACAAGTACCTTGGAATCCCACAGGCAAATGTGAACTACTAACAGACCGCATAGAAAGCAGCAACCACCTGCAACCAGTAAGGCAAATTTTAAGAAGTCAGCAAACAAGATCCGGGCAGTCAACACCTACACCCTCCAAGTCATCAGATACCCTGCTGGCGTTATAAGCTGGCCAAAGGTGGAGATAAAAGCCACTGATATCAAGGCAGGGAAGCTCCCCACAATGCATGAGAAGATGCATGCAAGAGTTTCACCTCAAATCCAGCAAACTGAGACCATACTCTAAGCGCAAAGAAGGAGGCCAAGGTGTCATGCCATCATCAAGAATGATGATTACATTATGACGATAACAACAAAGGATGATGCGCCTGTGGATTACCATATGTAAGAGAAACCAAGGAAAAAAACCTGAAGAGGAACAAGAACAGGACCCATCATGGAAAGACAAACCCCTGCACGGCATGTACCACTACAAGAAGAGGAAGTAGCTGAGCTGGACAAAAAAGCACAGAGGCACAAATCATGACAGCACAGGAGCAAGCTCTAAGTGCAATATCATGCCACACAGGACTCCGGGTCACCGCCAGAAACGTTCTAGAGACCTCTGTCCAGGAGAGTGCAAACCTAGGAACAGCTATAATAATACAGGGGACCCTGAAGCTCCCAGGCCGCCGGTAGAGGAAACAGCCCGCAGAGGCAGACTGGGGAATTTTTAAACATATAAATATATTTACTCATACAGTTACTAATCGAAATGTTGGTGATAACAAGCCAAAGTGGCTTACAAGTAATATTCATAAACAATGAGAAACCTGGGCTCGTGGACACGTCAACATGTCGCTAAGAGGTAAAGGGAATCGAACCAGTGATCCAGTGATTTATGGAGAACTAAAGCACAGTTCCCTCCATTGGGAGACATGACAACTCAGTGGGTAGGGCAGATATCTTCAAACCCAAGGGTTTCCAGATCTGTGACCCATCCAAGATCAGCCAAATGAACCAGCTGCCACAACGTTACCATAGGTGGGCCATTGTTCATTTGGACTACAGACAACAGCTTACAATACACATAACTATTACACTATAAGTCGTCGTATAGTCCCCTGTGCACATCCACTGTTCACAACCACAAACAACTGTCACCACACGTACCAATTTACTCACTGTATGACTGTCTTGATCTATTTACTTTTCTTTTTTTCTCCTTTTATACAAACATAGTGGAAGTTATTCTCTTTCCAACATCACTGCCTGAATTGTGCCAAATGTAGTTGTTATCTGGGTACAAGTTACTTTTAAGTTTGTTTTTCTTTAAGAAATAGCAGTCGTCCATAGTGGCAGTCAGTCAGTAAAAGTTCATTACCTATGCCTTTGATCGGTGCCTCTGCTTCTTCACACGTTAAGGCGTAAAAACAAAACACCACAGGAAATCATTTCTGCAGAAATCAGCATATTACGGGAACCCTGTTCTCGTAACCTTCATTTACTGTAGCTCAATATTTTGTCTTTTATAATGTGCGTGGTCAAGTCGAGGCAAAATCAGTTCAGTAGACTGATGCATTTTCACAAATTTTTACCTTTTAACTTCTACAACCTCTATAAACAGAACCCCCGTGCATGATCCTGTATCTTTATTAGCCTGAGTTTGTTCTGAATATAGTCATATATTGGATATATGGAATTTCATATTATCAGTATGTAACAAGTTGTAACATGTTCGTATTTCTCATAAAAGGTACATTTTACAGTTATATGATAAAAACACTGATGGGTGTGTATTCACCATAAACACAACATCCCCTCTGAAAGAAAAAGACACACTCACCAACAGGAAGGAGGCGGTTAGAACGAATTTCATACAGTGTCTGTAAACTGCAAAAATGAAGCAAACGTCTCTTCAGTGGCTGCTCTGTGAGTAAAAAGAACGCTATTCACTTAAACGTTGATTGATTTTATGGTTGATCGTTTAATAAAAACATGCACGGGAAGCTGATTGATCTGCTGAGTTCAGGAGATTTTATTATGTTATTCTCATGTAGATTAACTTAATTTTAAGTCTGTCTGATGTTAATCTTTTCAGTGTTTCATGGGAAACCTCAAATGTGAGAGTTTCGTTTTCTCCTCAGGTTTGACCACAGCGCTTTGCTGCAGACACGCTCAAGGTTGGTCTGTTAAATAACTTGCATTACTTTACAAAGCACCTGTGTACTTTTTAGACTCTACATTGGTTTGTATGTGCATCATAAATCTGACATTTGTGTGGAAGAGGTAGGTTGATTTTAACAATCCTCTTCATCCTGTGTGAAATGTGAGTAAATAATCTAAAGAGTAATAATTAAACGTCAAAACAACTTCCTGTTGTAACATATCTGTTGTCCCCGTCAAACTCAGTTACAGTCACCGCAGCTCGTCTGACTGTGAGTCCCAGCAGCTCCCAGTTTTTCAGCTGGAAACCTGTGTCTTTGAGCTGCGAGGAGGACGACAGCGCTGCTGGATGGACACTGAGGAGAAACACGACCACAGACACCGGAACTCAGTGTGGAGATGGTTGGGGAAAACCAGCAGGTTCTTCTTGTAACATCAGCCACATGCTTGAATGGGACAGTGGTGTTTACTGGTGTTGGTCCAGAGAGGGATCCAGCAGTAACATCATCAACATCACTGTCTCTGGTA
>JAUMHJ010049763.1:0-14037 GCA_032361105.1 Microctenopoma lineatum
CACACGAGTAGTTTGCAATCATTGAATCTGAACGTTAACAAACGTTTCAGTTTACTTTCACTCACTTGTACCAAAATAAACCTGAAAGTTTGCTTTTTAGTGCAAAAGCTGAGGGGGGTGCCACTACTCTGCAGGAAATTAAGACAAACTGGGAAACAATTTTAATAGCTCTGAACTTTAGGTTAAAAACACCTGGACCGTTCTTCAAGATCCCTGAGACTGACCAACACCTGTTTTTCATTGGCCCCTGGGCTCTCTTCAGTGGTCCACAACACCAAGGACTTTTGTGGATGGTCCGCATACAATCCTGGACTCCTTCATGATTTGTCATCCACTGATGCCTGTACTGCTCAACAACACCTCCGTCCTCGACACCACCTCCAAGATCAACTAACCATAATCAGTGGTGTTGTGCCCAGGAAATAAAAGGGGTCAACCACTATTGTGGTTTGATTCGAGACTCTAGAAAGTTCTGTAATTACTAATAAGGTGGAAATATGCAATATATGGGCAGAGAATTTACCGTGATTTTATATTTGGAGCCTCCTCAACAACACATAGGCCTCCTGAACAGAAAGACCACTGTCTCCAGAGCATTCACAAGCTTCCACATTTGACATAAGTTAAGAAAAGTTAAACATGGCATGCACATTTAAATTGAAATAAATAAAAGTAAAGTGCTGTCACACCACTTGTCTTGTCCATCAACATAAACCATTTCATCTCTACATTTGTAATAATGTTTTTCAGCTGAAGAATTCATGTCTGCCGATTGGGGTGGGCTGGGGGGGTAGCAAACGGGGCAGTTGTACCGGGCCCACAGCATGGGTGGGGTGGGGTTACTGGGTGTAGAGCTGTCATGATGGGGACCAGAATCAGATCAGATCGCAGATCCTGGCCCCAGAACTGTCTGGAAGAATTAGACCTGGAATTGACTTTACAGGTGTCTCAGGTTGTGTTCCTCCTCTTCATCATTACTAGTCCGGATCTGTAAGACCCCCTTCTGCTGGACAGCAGAGAGGAATGAGCGTCCCTCATGTTTTTTCTGAATGTCCGGGTGGAGTAGTAATACAGCAGGGGGTTCACCACGCTGTTCAATGCCGCCAGACACAGCGTGACTGACACGGCCCGCTGCAGCGCCACTGTGATGTCGCACTTCCAGCCGCCGCAAACGGCGTGCAGGTGCACTGACCGAACCACGTGATAGGGCAGAAAGCAGAGCAGGAACGTCACGGTTACCATGGAGACCAGGTGCACTGAGCGCTTCCTGCTGTTGTGGCGAGCTTCGCTGGTCAGGTGGCTCCTGGGGCCTCCAGGGCCGGTGGTCAGGCGACGGATGAGTTTGCTGTAGCAAACGATGATGGTGAGGAAAGGGAGGAGGAAGCCGAGAATTACGGCCACATAGTTCAGGATTAGGACACGCACCCAAGACTTGGAGCTGGACGGTTCAAAGCAACGGCGCTGGCCCCCCCTAAGAAAGACAGAGACACAGAAGACAGATTTGATCAGTCATCACTGTTTTTTGATGAATTCCCACAACTCGGAGCCAGACTATTTACTGAAATGTTGCTAGTGACCCCTTTAGGTTCAGTGTAAGACAGAAAAAACACGATTCCAGGTCAACATGAGGAAAGGCCATACACAGAGGAGTTTATAAAGTCCTAAAAATACTTCTCCTCTCTCTTCTTCTCATCCTGCTATTGTTACTACTGGGAGCAGTGACGGGAATGTCTTGCTGCATGTGCACAGTAGGAATCTCTTCAAGTGTATCTCAGCTGGAATCCATCATTTTGAATACACACAAACTGACTGCAGGTATGAAGATGTTAGATGTTATGAAAAGGGAAACCGTTTCATCCAAGAATTAAATGCTGCTTGTATTAAACACCAGCCTTAAGCAACAAATGATAACATTTCACTTTCGCTTAGCAAAGTGCCAGATGCAGCAAAAACATCTGTCAGCTTTAAAATTTATTGAGATTTTGCTGTTAGGATCAGTAAAACAGAACTGATAAATCAATGGTAGCAGAAGCTCCTTGTAAGTCGCTTTGGATAAAAGTGTCTGCCAAGTAAAGTAAAGTAAAGAAGTGTTTCTTATTTAAAAAAAAAACTTTCCATCAGTTAGAAAACAAAACAAAGTGACAGCAGTGCTCAGATCTCTCCCAGAGCTCCGTCTCAAAGACGCTCTTCATCATTTTCCAAACATTCTCTGAGACGTATTTCTTTTCCAGACAAACGCTGGTTCAGTCGATTGTATCTGAGCATCTAGTTAATATTATCAGAAATTTGAATCTATCTTACATTTACTATGTTTATACATTATTTTTATTTCCTATAAATAAGATAAAAAGTAAATCTGCAGTAAAGCAATTTCACAGGTATGGTTTCACCTTATTTTAGTGTTAGAGACATTCTTACCTTAATGTCACCCCATTGGTCCAGAACGGGCCCGAGGACAAACCTACAAACACCCAGATTCCCAGACAAACCAATAGCGTGCGAGTGGGCGTGGTCATAGTACGGTGATGGAGAGGCTTGGAAACGGCAAGCCATCGGAGCACGCTCAGTAGAGTGAGGAAGAGAATGCTGAGGGAGGAAGAGTGATTTTTCAGTCAATGTATCTTTTAATTGTATGTGTTGATTACTCATGTTGCTGGGACTTCATTCCTTTTGTTATTATTTATCTTTTGTTATTTGTTATTTTGTTATTTGCGAATAATAAATTATTGTTAAACTTCGGGTTCAGATTAGAGTTTAAAGGATAAAGTGGTTTTCTGTATTTTCCTATTTTTTCTGACTCTAAAATGGGGAATAGCATCCGTGTGACTCTGGAACCTGAATGTATTTCCCTGTCCCACCAAACTCAGTTATTGGCTCTAAACCAACTGTGACTGTGCAGTTAAGGAAATGCAGCATATCCCTGGTCTGATGTGCTACAATGAGAACACAGACCCAAGGCAGAGACGCACCGAGCAGGTATCGAACGGCTGGCTGTGACAAGGGCCGATAGTTGCATCGCCTTTGCCTGTGTTAAAAAACGTCCTTTAAACAGACTGGAAAGACACACATATGTTCTGCGCGGGTGTCAGAACTCTCTACTTCTCTACTAGGTCGTGGCAAAAGTAGTCAGCAACCATCGACTCGGTGCTCCTCAGCCTTAACAGAGAATCCAGGAAATGAAGATCGGACTTGGGTTGAACTCTAGATGGGATGCAGTCCGACTAAGGCAAAAGTAAAGAGCGAGCAGATAAGGCAGAGCCCAAAATTTACAGGCAGTAGATCAAAACACAACTCCAATAACTGGTGGTCGAGATTAAGTCAGCAAAAGAAAAATGGTGACCGGCAGCGGGTAAGTGATGCACAGAAGGGGCATGTAACTGGAAAAAATGAAAGTAAATCTAAGCTGCTCTCCAGGCAGCAGCAGATAAGAGAATGCAAATCATATCTCAGCACTACTGACTGGTTTCTTTGTGTGTGTCTGTTTTACCTGGTGTACAGGTTGACGTAGAAGCCGTAGACACACAAACGGCAGAGCCAGTCTGGAAAGTCCCACACTCCATCTTTGAAGTAGTAAGCCAACCGTAGTGGTAGGGTGAGAGAGAAGCTGCCGTCTGATATAGCGAGATTCATCATAACCACACAGGAGGCTGAACGTCTGGGGAGGAAACGAGGAGAGAGTCAGAGCAGACTTAAGATAATGCATTTTTCTATATTACCAGTCAACTGGTCTTAGAAGTTGTGGAATCTGATGTTTGTTGAGCTGCAGTTCGTACGGACCTAATTGCGGTAACTGCATCACAGCATCAGTAGAATTTATATACAGCAAGCACATCAGGTTAATGCTGATTCAATGGGAGATGGGAGTGGATGAGTCAGACCTCACCAGAGAGTTCTAACACACGTGGCACCCTGGTAAAACAACACTTTAGCCAGCCCCCTACTGAATATTTTGTGAATTGCAGTTTATTTGGTGTACAGTGTTTAGTGTACAAAGTTACCAGTGGTGCTATTAGGGAGACTTTTCCTAGACAGGCTCCCTCACAAACTAGAGTCAGGGCACCAGGTTAGTTACCTTCAAAACAGTCACGGTGGCCTGACATCATTGCTGCGACCTGCCAATTCGTCTTCAACGGAACAGACGTGGCAGAAATTCGCCCTAGGGGGGTCACCTGGTTCACTTCACTGATCAGGAAGTGGTTAATGTTCTACTGGTGGTGTTGAGTTATTTTTCGCACTCTTCCTGCATCCTAGGTAATAATAACAATGTGAATGTGAATGCATAACAGGGGAGAATGTCAGACGTCTCATGAGTTCTTTAAGCATGGGCTGCACCTTATTTCCCTAGAAGTCGGGTTTTTTCCTGTACAGTTGAAACGTTTCACGTTTCATGTGAATCACTTTGTCAGTCTGGGGGAAGGTGACCACAGATTTATCCTCCAGGGTGGTTTTAACCCACACCTGCCTTGAATAGACTTGTTTAGTGAAACTAAGGCAGGGGAGAGATTTGGGTAGATGTAACAGCTCCTGGCAACCTCTCTTGCCTCCAGCTTGGTCGTTAAGTGTGGATGTTTGAATTGAGCCTGATTTTCCCGGGGATGGATGAAAGGGCAGTATGGTAGGTAGAAGAGCCTCCATCTCTGCTCAGTGGGGGGGTTGTCTATGCTGCCTGAGTACTTTTTTACTACTTTATTTTTGCTCAACCAAACCTGTGTGGAATTGACAAGTAACACATTTTTACATAGCTCAGAAAGGTGTTTTTGTTCACTGTGAAGTCAGGATCTACCGTATATGCGATGTCTGGCTGGATTAGCCTTGAATGTGTGGCTCGGTTTATCGTTTATTTCAACAAATAGATCGTCCTTTATCAATAATTAACTCGAACACACAAAGACACACTGAGACGGTTTGCCAGTTATCAGCCTTGTCATATAAAATTTTATGATTTGATATTTGCATAGCACAAAATAAGCCTAATTAGGTATAACACAGCCGTGCCCCTGATTTGTATAGAGAGTGGGAAGCAAATGATCCACAGGCACACTACCAGTTTTTATAAGATGGCGTTAGTTTTGTCAGGTGTTACATTATTTGATTATTGAAGTTTTATTTGGCTCTTTTCCCAGTTCTTTATCACGGAGTATCTTGTGACAGCGAGACTAAACTAATATGTATATGTACCCAACTGTTGATTGTACGCTGATGATGTATCTGACACACACACTGAAATAACATCTGTGGCCTAAATTTATGTGCTGTAATTACTGCCATGACACGAATGCCGGCTCAGAACAGTTGTGAGTTCTCACTCTGCTTGTATGCCAGTGTCAGAGCGCGTAGAGCTCCTGCTCTAGCAACGTGGTTACTCGCTGACTCAAGATAAATTGATGACAACTGACCACACCTGCTGTCACCTGTTGCACCAGTGACACCACTGGCGCATTCACATTTTGAGAACAAGTAACGTGGAGAAAATGTTGGGACGAAGAGTAGAGACGACAGTGGCAGGCTGAGGTGGACACGTCAAAGCAGAGTACTGCAGAGAGAGGATCTGCATTCGTTTTATCCGATCGTTTGGCTCGGCGTATCATGTTGAAAAGGATATTATTAAGCAATAAACAAACAACTACCAAAAATAGATCTGATGACCACAAATAGATAAAAGCTAAAGGGGAATAGATTCGTTTCCTTCAATCCACTGATGAGAGACACAGATGGCACCATGCAAATATTTCTCATCTCCCCTTAGTTCATTTTCCCATGATTATTAGCAAAATAGAAACAAAAAAGGAAAACATTTAATTCTATTAAACAGCAAAACAAACAAGAACTTATTAGATACACAGACAAGACTTAATGGCTCCTGGTTGCTGTAAGCATGGGGAAACCCTCTCCGCCTCTCAGGAAATAGGATGCTTCTGTTTATGCGAGAGCTGTTAGGGGAAGAATCATCTCCTGTTTTAACACGTCATATAAGGAACTTACTACAGAAATGCATTTCCCACTTTGGTGTGGAAGAACTGGCGTGGCCTGGAGAGGGACACGACATGAACTGCTCCCAAAGATGTCTGGATAAACTGGAAAACCAGATGGTATCTCTCGACGCCAGTGCTAAAGATCACTGATGTGTTTGTCTGGAGCTAAGCCCTGTAAACATATACAGCCCCTGTATCTGATGAGAACTCTAAATATGTGTCACTCTTGCTTGAAGGTTATTTTAACCTGCGCAGTGTCTGTACTTGCTGATGACGAATGTTAGAATGAATGGAGGTCAACAGGGAGACAACAATGACTCGGATACATGTCTGCGTGTTTGTGTGGTGTGGTTTTAAAGGCTAAAAAGACCTTAAAAAGGTTGAGCAACAGGTTTGGGTTTACTTGTGCTCTGCGTGTTGGAATGAATGGAAGTCAACAGATGTCAAGGATAGACGTACGTTTATTCCATCTGATGGTGAATGCTGAGAACCAAACCAGAACTGACTGAATCACCTTTGGCAGCAATAATATTTCAGCTGTTGACCACACTATTGACATTACGTTTTTTCTCCACCACACTGTATGTTTAATAGGTGTGTTTAACATGAAGGATCATAGCTGACTGATGCGTAGAGATATTGCTTTTATTGGTATTTTTGAGTTTAGTGAAGATCAGATCACTTTCCACGGCGTACACTTGATGGAACGCCTGAAAATCGCACTGTTAATGTTCTCAAATTATAAAGGATGGAATGAATGGAATGGAACAGGAGCACTAATTGGAAAGAGAAAACCCCATTTCAGCGTTCATATGGACAGCAGGCTGAGTAACAAAAACCTGTTCTTTCACAACCTCGGGCAGATTAAATGTCTCAAAGAAGCTAAAGCAAGTCCAGTGATGACTAATCAGCAATTCTGAGATTTTAAAAAGGATCCAGTGTCACATGGACTGACGTAACAAAAAGACAGACACAGACCTGCGGGTGCGCTGCATGAAGAAGACCACCAGCGCTCCAATGTTGCAGAGAAACGCCACAGGAAACAGCAGCAGGTACGTGAATTTGTAGGCGCTGTACTTGAAATCGTCATCGTTATGCATACAGTCCTTTACCGTCTCCATGGTCACACAGCTGTTGCTGATGATGGCTTGGGTAGTTAGTAGGCGTTCTATAAAACAATAATAACGTGACAATTAAAGTAATATAACATACAAATAACAAAGTAGAAGCCTGCTTGAAAGTGGCTTAAAGTAGTAATGCCACCAAAAAAGCAACCTCTCACAATTTCCTTTGTCTTTTTATGGAAAAACTGTCTCTAATAATACGTTTTAATGCAGTAACATTTCTAATGTTAATTAATTGTCAACTGTTTCTTTCCTGCATTGTTAGATTAAGATACTTATATAAGTATCAGCACCGGAAAGGGTTAAATGTTTCTTTTGGGCAAGTTAAAAATAAACTACCCCTAACCCTAACCCTAACCCCCTAACCCTAACCCCTTTTTTAAAATTAAAAAAACAAAAAAACTAAACTGAAATGAATTTAATTGATATGTACAGTATTCTTTGCTGGAATGCAGAATAATGGTAAAGCATGAAGTACCATAAAATGGAAATACTTTACTGCACCACGTACATACAATAATCTGCTGTCACATCACAAACTTTCTGTGTGCATGTTAAAGTTTGTATCTATCAAAACAACCTAAACATGTAGTAAGCCTGCTGTTGCCATATTTGAGTGCCAGTTTTTAGATCTGTATTACTGTATTTTTTTCAGCAATCGGAGCTGAGATCTCAGACTGAACCCAAACATACCACCAGTCCTAAACCACAGACAGGGAAAGTGATGCATGCTTGTGTGAAGGTGTGTGAGCGCGTTATGTAAACCAGCTCAAACCAGTTGACCTGTTTTTGACAAAGCTGCTTTCATGATTCAAACACCATGAGGTCGTCAGGATTTGAATTAAGGCACTTCAACAGTAAATGCTTTACTTATGGCAGTGTGAACAACGGAACATATGATGCACTCTGCAGATTCTAGTATAATATGTTATGCACTACGATATGTTGTGCAACATGTTATGTAACATTACAACCTAAACGGTTTGTTCAGTTGTTCAGCTGTGTCTGTAGGCCATGTCCAACCTGTTTACTCTGAATTCACAGGAAACAGTTTTATTATTTTGAGTAAAATGGTAAACTAACCGTCCCTAACAAAATGAAAGGTACATTTTTATTGATTTATCAATGTTAGATTTATGATCAGAAATCCAAAAATGTTTTGCCTCTTGTTGGTCTGAACACCCTTAAGAGACCAATTAGAAGATTCAATTCCTCAACATTCATCAAGTTTCCTTAACTAGTTACCATGTTTTATTGTTTCAAAGTGTAATTTGCTCATCTTTACTCATCTTCTGTCCCATGTTCTTAAAATAACCATCTGTTATTGCCATATATCATCTGGGTTTAAATGTTGTGGTTATCATGCTTAAGTCAGCTATAGCCGTGTATCTGATCTCCTGTGTAGGATTGTATTTGACTCTGTTTTGAAGTCTGTCTTTTCGGTTTAGAGGTAACATCATTCGTAATAAAAATAATAAAAACGTCCCGCTCCAACCTTGTTTCCTGGAAATTATGTTTCTGTAAGCGAACTACAACCAGTTATTCTATCATATTATACAATAACCTTTATTAACACAATGAGAAAATGCCAATGCAGCTGAATGGTAATTCACAAGCATGTTGAATACTTCAATTATTGTTACAGAGTAACCAGAAAACAGAATATATCGCACGCACGACATTCACTTTTGTACATGCAAATTCTCAGTCATCCATGTGATGTTATCTGGAAGTTGAGTCATGACAACTGGACTCCTTTTTTATTACTGAAGTCATGGTAACTGGACTTCACTTGTTAGTCCAGTTATTACAGTGAAAAGCCAGAAGTCCAGCTTCCATGATTCAGCTTATAGATATTATCCGTGTTTTGTTTTCTCCTAATCCTTAAAAAAACATGAACTGCAGAGGTGGCAGATCTGAGAACGCCGATGCGAATCTGCTGAAAGTCACTTGACATAGTTTTGGGAGGCCCTGACTGCCAACGCTTTTTAAAAATGGTATTCAGTATTTGTCAGTAACATAGTTTCTTATTATTTTTATTGCCTTTTTGTTTGTTGGTTTTGCGAGTACATACGGCTGCAGTTTGTTATTGCTCACATTCATCTATGTGTAGGTAGAAACATACAAACATATAAACATGTGGAACACACCTAGAGACTGAAGTTGTGTTGTCAAGAATATTCAGGAGGTACGCAACAAGCATTAACAGTTGAGTTACTGGGTGCGGCACACCACAAACAACCATAATAGGTAGTTACGGTTACACTTGTTACAACAAAAATAATTGTATATTCATTGTGGGAAGCCAGTGAGGGATCCTTCACTTATTGCAGGGACTCATTAACCTTCCAGTGTTCACACCTATGCCTGTAACAGCAAATAGAAATGACTGTATGTTTTGTATGGGTTACATTACAAGCAGTCTCGTCTCATTCGACCATTTTGTCATCATTGTGGTTGATTTGTGTTTGTTCGTGGTCATTTGGTTGTTAAAAGCAATTTGCCCTTTGGATCTCTTTGTGAATGTTGTTTATATTGCAGTTAGCTTGTATGTCTTTGTAGTTGTTCTCTGTATCTCTGTTGTCATTTTGTTTTCTTTTGGTATGTCTTAGTAGTTAATGCGTTTCTTTATGGTCCTTTCATTTGTCCTTTTTCAGACACTTTTGTGAGAGGTTAGGTAAGTTCAACAGAATTCAACAGATTGATTATGTGTCTTTGTAGTTGTCTTTTTTGTATCTGTTCAGTTTTGTGTGTCTTTGTTGTTGTTTATTGTGTTTTAAATGTACAAATTAAGGCACAGACGTAGGCAAACAAAAAAAATGGTTAATGTGTATTTTCACACACCAAGGTTAATCCCAAAAATATGTTTCACTGTCAACTGGACTTGTTTTTTGTTCCTTGACAACATTTCCCCCTCTATTGCAGAGGCTTTATTCAAGTCTGACTGACTGGTAGGAGTAGCAGGTTTATAAACCCTGTGGGATCCTTAAGCTGTCGGTACCTGTTGGTCACCTAGCTCGTTGTTGCCTCTGATTTTCATGTATGTCCCTGTGACCACCTAAGCCACAGTGTAAATGACTAAAGTTGAAAGAACTGCATCGTAAACTGGTGATAGAATATGTCTAGGGCCTATGAGCTGGATGAACTTCAGTGATATCGAGAATAATCTAATTCATATATTTTTTTAATAGACTGAATGACACAGTGGATGTGATGATCAACATGTGATGACCACCTTCACCTGAGGATGGCGGTGTTGACTTGCAATGCCACCCTCACAATGCCGGGGTAAAAGAAGAAGACAATAACCTCATTGTTCTCCCTCTTAACTGGGCAAAGTTTCACAGATGGTATAAATCAATCACTTTCAAGACTACTGTTCCTACCAGACTTTATTAAATCAGTATCTCTAGTCATTTGACGGGACTGTTGCTGCTGTGCTTTTACACATCTAGTGGTTGAGTCCTTGGTCGTCTTAGCCACATGACTTGCTATGGATAAAAACAGACTCGATTGCGTGAGAATGTGTGAGGGGCCCAAGCCTCGGATGGCAGGTTGATGTGGTAATTGTGTTTTAAGGAGGACCGTCATCGTTCCCTTTGTGTTCATGTTAATTATTATTTTTTACCATATGAAAAAACAGTTAATTAGTAATCTGTACTGCGCCATGTCTAGAGGGTTATTGTCCTAATACACATTTTTCTTTCTTGGACACACACATTTGTTCCTCAAGAACTCTAGCACCACTGCTATTTGCATTGTGTCGTTATTTTTTAATAGAGACAAAACTGTTTAACTGTCTCCTTTGTTTAATATGTTACTTTACTACGATATACATTCTTAAGAAGCTTGTACGATGAGGAACTGTTTGCCCTTTACATTTGGTTTAATAGATTTCCTTCCTCTATACAACTTGTTGCATCTTGTTTTGTTTAACCCGTGCACCAGCACCCGTGTAAAAATGACCTCTAGTTGCCAGAAAACATCACAGAGTCAAGGAACATTCCAGGACGGAACCCCTGTCAGTTTTACACATGAGCTCCTGTATCTAATAAACAAGATATTAATCATTGTTTTCAGCTGTAGTGCAGATGGAGGTATATATTTTTTCCCATTTTGTGCAGGGCCAGGCTACTTCCTCCTCTTTCCAGTCTTCTTACTAACCCTAAACTAATCAGCTGCTCACTATAGCTTCATGTCTATTGGACAGACAGACAGCAACGAGCTGATGTTCAACACTATTTACTATCACTATCCCTGAACTGTTGCATTTCTCCCGGCCAGATGACACTTTAGTGCAGTGTAGCCTGACTGCAGTGGCCTTTGACCAAAACTAAAATAATATAAAGTACTATTTTGAAATATTTTACTTAAGTTTTTCTATATTTGTAGTTTTTAGTTTTACTTTTACTCTACAACAATAGAAATATTTGGATTTTCACTCTTACTGTATATGTCTGTATATGTTAGTAAATTAACCAATAAACAATTAGCATGACTACTAGTACTACTTTCACTTTTGGCAAGTATGCATTGAATGACATTTACAGAACAAAACTTTTACTTATACTGATGACACAGTGTTTCTAGACTTAATCAAACAGATAATAATTACAGTTAACCTTACAGTAAGGTTGTTTGGGAGTCAAAACTAAACTAAACATGTTCATGAGACACATGTGGAGCAACTCTGGAAAAACTTGTAGAGTCATGTTAAGAACTTCAGATTCATTTGTTGTTAAAAATACACTGGTGCCCAAAGATGATGTCAGTTTGTTAGTGCAGTATGTTAGAGCTTGGATTTCGTAAATCAGCTTGGGTAAAGAATTCGAAAGCGGTGCTGCAGTGGCTTTGTAGGCAGGTACTTGCAGTAGTATCTATAGTGTTTATTCTTTCTCTGGTTTTGCGTCTCTTTTTATTCTTGTTTCACTGACCTTATAAAAAAATCCACTTGGTTTTGTTGCTTCACAAAGTAAGTCTGGATTCAGATTGACATGTAAAAACTTAGATTTGACTTAAGTTGTCTGCAAAACTGGTTTTATTTCTCACCTGAACCTGCAAGACGACAAATGTGTGATGAAGTGCACTGAACACGTAGGGCTCAAGTTTGCTAAATGTAACTGGAGACTTTATTTTTTTCCAGCGTTATTTAGAAAATTGTCACTCACCATTCATCTTGTCACAAGTTCATCTTTCTATCAGCCATACGTATATTCATTCATCTGTCCCCCCGTGTTCGTCTCTCCTCTGCCTCTCTGCCTTAATATCTGTCCAACGGTGTCGCTGAGCATTCAAATCCTACTGTTAGAGTGCTTGTGGGTGTGTTAGATGCATGCCAGTGATACTTGGGAAGTATGTAGACACATACACACACACGCGCACAGGCACATGCACACTGTCCAGGCACAAAGCCAACACACACCAATCAGTTCCTCCTCCTTTATAAAGTGTTACGCTAATCTAGCAAACAGAAATCACTCAGACACACTTAAACTCAAGCACATTGTTTAAAAAACCAAGTTTCCTAAAATATTTAAACCAGAGTCCAAACTTTATTTAGCCAGGATGTTCATAATGCCCAGTCCTTGGTAACATGACGATGTTCCACAAATATGATAATGACCATGTTCTGTCAGCCAGACTAATTCGTTACTGACATTACCTGAAAAAACAGGGGAACAGATAAGGAAGTTAAAGGAAACACATTTTAAATTAAACTAGACCTAAAAGTGTAGTTTCCTAAGAAATCTGTACGTCTGTAAGGCAGCACGAGCTGTCAACAACGATGAATTAGAAACAATTACAGCGGCAATGAGTGATCAACAGAACGTGAACGGATTATCGACATGGTTGCAGATTAATCATTTAAAACTCCCTGTTTTATTTGCATTCTGTATTCAAATGACTTGAAACCGTCCAACCTCTGAGGATCACGGCACAAGACAAAGACATTATAAAAACAACGATTAACTGAACGAGGAAGTTTTAAGGAAAACTGTGAAAGTGACCAGAGTTGTTCTCTATAACAAAAACAATTCATTTTCGAAGACAGACTTTATGTAGTAAATCCTACTAAACACTGGACATTTCACTAGTTTATTTTTTCACACACTGCTGTACGCAGTAAAAAAGTCGACATTTGTTTCAGGTTTCCTGCCAGGTTTCTAGTTTACTTTATCTCTTTAGTACCAACAAGCAGGAATGACATCACACCGTTCCTGGTAGTTTCCAGCACCGTCTTACTGTAACTGGTGATAATATAAACATTTAACACAACCTGGACTCATGTAAACAAATTAAGATAGCCGTACTAACAAATGAAAAGAAATACATTCATTTGTGTTCACGCAAACATGGGAATAAAAGAGGCCTCATAATAAACTAAATCTTATTAGCACAGGACTGTAGCTTTTTGTTTCTATCTCTTAGTCTGGGGTGACTGGAAGAACGTATCTGTTAAAGGAGATAAACATTCATGTCTTCAGAAGCACCCAACAGATGTAGACCACGTTCAGACATCTACTATGACTTACAGAGACATTTCAACAAGAAACACAAAGCTACACACGAACATCTAAACTTATACCATAAATGGAACGTTTGAGGATTTAACCTCCTAAGACCTGAACTCTTTCATGGCATGCATTTTTAATTTCTCTTTGCTATTTGAGCTGATTGTGACATGATCAATGTAAAAACAAAGCATTACCTTTTTAACTGATGACACATGATAACATTTGTTTTGAATTCCAATAAAAAGAACTCACACAATTGAGTAATGATGTGCAAAACTCAACATTTGTCCTGAGTACAAGAACAGAAAGAGAAACAACAATTGTGTCCCTTTGAGAAATGGCTCATTTGAAGTGCTGCTAACAGCTGCTGGAAGATGTTTGTCTGTAACAATGTACAAACAGTGAAGGTATAATGGCCTCGTACGT
>JAUMHJ010049764.1:0-14024 GCA_032361105.1 Microctenopoma lineatum
CTTGGGAACGCCTTGGGGTCCCCCCAGGTGAGCTGGAGGAGGTGGCCGGGGATAGGGAGGTCTGGGTTTCCCTACTTGGGCTACTGCCCCCGCGACCCGACCCCGGACCAAGCGGAAGATAATGGATGGATGGATGGAAACTACAGATTGGTCCATATATAAGCCGTAATACTATACTACTGTCTGTCTCGCTCTTGTTCTTGAACAGCATTTGGGCTTCTTTTTTTTAATCTTGTTACCTGGCGCAAACTGTTTGTCTTACTTGATAGTGAGAGACAGTTAGCTGTAAAAACAAGCTGCACCATTGAATAAGCTGCAGGGTCCAAAGCAAGTGGAAAAAGTCACCACATCATTGACAATGTTGTGATCAGTGTGAAGACAAAGACAACGCTGCCCTGGTTAACTCCAGCCTTTGGCTTTCACTTTCCCATTATCATAGTGCTACTTAATAATGGGATAATGACTTATATGCACACAAGCCACTGATGAAAAGATCAAATTCAACAAAGTGTTCTTCAAATGTTGCTTTACTGGAAGGGATCTGACCATTTCTGGAACAAGTTAACATCGCCACTACAATCTTTACAATCTCTACCTTAACATAAAACACACTTTTTTTTTCATGTCTAAGTCCAAATGAAATCTTATGTGATTTGAGGAGGATGGAGTTAACCAGGGAAGTGTTGTCTTTGTCTTCACACTGATCACAACATTGTCAATGATGTGGTGAACAGGGGTTAAAATGAACAGGCGTGCAGACCTGTATGAAGCAAGGACTTTTAATTGCTCCTACCAGGTACCGAATCCAGCAGCTCTTTGACCAGGCTGGAGTGGCCACAATGTGCTGCCATGATGGCTGGGTGGCTGCTGGATGGCTCCTGGGGCACAGTGATACAGGCTTCTTTAAGGAGGTAACGCACGCTTTCCAGATCACTATGCTGGGTGGCCACACAGAGGAGACGCACCTAAAAAACACATTCACAATAGAAATACTGTTTACTATTAGGAATATGCATCATTGACACATGAACTTCTGCTTCTGTTAATTATTATTTGGAAATTGGTGTAGTATTTTTGTGAATCAATGCAATACCGCATAAGACAGTATAGCAATACTGAAGTTTATTAATATATTCTTACACCCCTAACACATTAAAATTATCCATAATGCACTGGCCTGATAGCTGTTACAAAAACTATTTGTAGACAAAAACTTCTTCTTATTATTTGTTATGTTTTCAAGTGTCGACTGGGAGGCAGAACCTTTTATTATCAAGCTTCTCTCCTATGGAACCAGCTCCCAGTTAAAATTCGAGAGGAAGACACCCTCTCTACCTTTAAGATTAGACTGCAAACTTTCCTTTTTGATAAAGCTTATAGATAGAGATGGATCAGGTGACTCTGAACCATATCTTAGTTTTGCTGCTAAGCTGGTGTCTATCTGATAAATTGGAGTTAAACCAGCTTAGTGCTGCTCCTTTAATCCTAATGACATGTTGCAGTCTGTGTAATAAAATGTTGTAATCAATAGTGTCAAAAGCTGCACTAAGATCTAACAAGACAAGTACAGAGAGACGTTCGTTGTCGGAAGCTAGGCGGAGATCATTAGTAACTTTAACAAGTGCTGTTTCTGTGGTATGATTTATTCTAAATCCTGACTGAAAAACCTCATACCTCTGGTCACAGAGCTGCTTCGAAACCACCTTTTCGAGGATTTTAGAGATAAAGGGTAAATTGGATATTGGTCTATAATTAGCTAAAAACCTCCGGATCTAGAGTAGATTTCTTTAGTAAAATATCAGAATACCCAAATAATCGCTGAAAAGAATCGACAGAATACCCGATTCCAAAAATACTCGATAATTGCAGCCCTAGTTTACACACACACACACACACACACACACACACAAAAAAAAAACAATAACAAGTGAGGACAGACCCACATTAATATAAACCGTGCAACTGTTTCTTCCATATCACAGAAACATGCAGTAATCTACAACAGTGGATGTACTTCTTGTATTTACATTCGGACAGGACCTGGGGATATGAAAATGGGGAGAGAGAGAGAAGAAAGAAAAAGAAGGTGGGGAGGGAGTCAACAGATAAGGGGACAAACGTAAAAAGGACGATAGAGAAATAGGGGGAGACAAGACACCGACCATCTGCTTCAATACCTGTTGAGCAAAAAAAGAAAAGAAAAGAACAAACAGAACAGCATAAACACAGCAACGACCAATATCTGTACTAATCACAGAAATTATTAATTTTTTATGTTATTGAACAGCACAGTCACTCTATCCCTTAATTCTGGAAATCAGAGAACCTTGCATACACAAACTCACAACCCCGGCGACACTCCACACAGGACCCAATTATATTATATTGGTTGATATTAAGATTGTTTTTATTTTTCCAATTCATGAGAACAGTCTTATTTGCAATGCATAAGGCGGTGAAAGCCATCTGAATTGTGTTAGACTCTGTGGTGACACATTCTAGGTCGCCCAGTAAGCAGACTGAGGGGGAGGGTGAAATAGTGCATCTGCAACACTTTAATAAGTCTTAGCAAATCTCACACCAGGACCTTTGAACAGGTGAACAGAACCAAAGAACATAGTTGTAGTTGTTAGGTGTCTCTCCTCGACATTGAGAGCAGTTGTTAGAAGACGTAAAACCCATCTTGAACATCCGTTGACCCGTATAGTGTACTCTATGCAGGATTTTGTATTATATTAATTGTAGACTGGAATTTCTCATCAGTTTAAAGGTTTTTAAGCTTATCTGAGACCAGAATTTATGGTTCCAGCTGACTAATAAGTCTGCTTCCCGTTTTGCAATAGTAAGGGATACTGATTCATCTATTTTGATTAGTGTCCTGTATATTTTAGACAGTAATTTAGGGTGTTTGAGAATAAGTAATTCAGCCACGAGTGGTGTTATTTGATTAGATTTATATTTCCCTTTTACTATAGATTTTATTGTATTCTAAAAATCTATTCTTGTAAATCCCATATTGGTTAACTAATCTGTCAAACGGAATAAAGTTTATTCCTTCCAAAATATGTATTTTATACCTTTACAACACCAATCCGTTTATCATATTATTGTTTTGTAGTAGGTCAGGGTTGTTCCAGATGGGGGTACGTTTGCATGGGATTAATGAAGACTCTGTCAATTTCAGAAATTCCCACTGTGCTGTCAGAGAGGAGCTGATGCTGATGCTTTTGAAACAGATGTGACGTTTAATGTTTGAGCTAATGAATGGCAGATCCAAAATCTCTATATTATCGCATAGTGCCTTTTCTACGTCTAGCCAAGGTTCATTTAAAAGGGAATATTTAAACCACCCTGAGATGTGCTGAAGCCTGTTGGCTAAGAAATAATGGTAATGGCTTATGTCCACATAAATATAATCACAGCAATATAATACACTAATACTGCATTCACAATGCAATTCCAAACAAAATCACAGCAATATAAAGTTACTATCAGAACACACAAACTACTTTTGGTAGTTGTACAAAATAAAAGCTTTTCAAATATCTTAATCTATCATAATGCTCCTATTGTGAAGGCCAAACACTTCTGCTTGAAGTTAGACGATCAGTTTTTATTGCAAATTGTCCGCTAAAGTCAGTGTTTTATAATAAGTAACCACAAACACCACATATGTGCTTTGGTAAAACAGATATGAAGTTGTCATTGCTACGAAGAAGTGTCTTGAACAATCTGAAGTCAGTCAGTTTTACATTGTATTAAATTGCTAATGCTACTTAGCATGCTAAACACAACACTACTGCATTTCTATCGTTTTATTCATTTTAATCTATGTTTAACCATCTGTTACAAACTGAGAATCAAGCCCAGTGTGAGTATGAATATTGAGACTTTCAGATAGTCATCCCGAGTGATCAGAGTTGGTTAAGAACATGAATAAGTCAACAAAATTTAGTTTGTAGCTTTTGGCAGATGCAGAATTTTTTCTGATGAGTTTAAAGACATCATTTAGTAAAACAATATATAAGAACATACTGTTCATTTTAATAGCGTAACTTCATTAATTATTCATGATTATTAATTGTCCCGACATATACAAATGCTCACATACTTGCCCAACATGGAGACGCTGTACACAGACTCACACTCCCCATATATACACTATCCCTTAACTCTGGGAGTCAGCGCTGGTTAGAATGCAGTAAATTGTTTTGTGAACTTATACACAAGCAAAAATTGTGTATAGAAATTGAAAAAGAAAAAGAAAAACCCAACATTTTCCAGAAACAATAGTTGTTCAGAAATGTTGAATAGTCCATTTGTTCACAACGGTCCTCCTGTTCACCCTGAACTTGAGCAGCTCGTTGCTCACAGCCTCTTCAGCAGGTGTTCACCCGGTGAAGCCTGCTGCTAGCTGCTCTGTCTGTGTTGCGCGTGTCGGTGTTAAGATTTGCACACACACACACATACGAAGCAAAAACATGTGTACATGTACGGGAAGTTCAGCCGAAATGCAAAAATCTTGGCCCAAAAAAAACCTCAATAACACAACGAGTATTAGTCATATTGGAAATTTAGCTGCACCAGAGCACCCACATGCTTCTAACAACTATTTCATACCTTTCTGGTGTCGAAAGTCCAAAAAATTAGCTCCTGGAGGCGATTTTTCCAACTGCTGGTCTCTCATCTTGAGAGTTTTTTACAGCTGAGCCCCCTAGGACTTCCTGTTACGAAGTCATTCTAAAAACATGCTTAATGTATACCAATATATGCATACTGTACATCTACTTAAAGGGAAGAAACATCTAAACGACGAAAACCTCGTTTTCCACACCAACAACACACTTGAACAACAATACACCGCTAAACTAGGTGATCGGAAAAAGTGGCAAATATGCTAATGAGCTATACACCACGCAAAACACACAACCGCAACAATGCTTTATGATCGAATTAAAGCCAAGACTCTCACCTTTCTAACAATATAAGAACCATTATTCTAGGTGCAAAACTCACAGAGCCAGCAGCAATCAAAGAGCAAGGGAAAAACTCATTTCATAAAAACAAAAGCATAAATTCAGTCTTACCTTTGCTGGTTTATAGTCATAATCCGTTTAATAGTAAATAAAAACCCTTGGCTCGTGTAATCCATTTCCCAAAATAACACTGACCTGACTGAACTGTTTTTAGCTTTCTTTGTCTCCTGTATACTGTTTAGAAAGACGGCTGCTTACTGCCGTCTAAGCTTACTGCTTAGACGGCACGGCACTGCATTCCATTGTTCTACACTGTTTACTTAGTGTTCTCTGTGAATACCGCTGTTGTACATTCAAACTCAACACCAATCGATTCTATTGGCTAAGAGGTTTCCAAAGACTTCTGAACCATTGAAATCGGCCAATGGGTTCCTTGTGCGTATTGTTCCATTATTCACCGCATTGATACAGGCATTTACGCACAGAGTGCAGGGCGCACAGAGAGGGGGAGGCATGCAAAGCAACTCTGCCTGTAACGGCCACATTTTTTCAACGGATTTTACTTTTCTTAACCTGGCTTTACTTTTCAGATAGTCCAACAGCTTTTTTGTGATTTTTGGTGATAGTGGCTGGCAAAAAAATACGTTTTTTACCACAGACAAGGCACTTGACCTGTTAACTGCTATTAGCGTTGCAGATGTGTGTGTGTCACGTCTTTTTCAAGCAAATTTCTATAAAATGGTCTACAACAGGGTTTAACAGGTTAAAACTTAAATTATAGTAACTCAAAAACTACACTAGATATCAACATACTTTTTGACAGGCACAAGGCTGTAAGTGTTTAGTCCTAATCACGTTTCTAGGACAAAGTATGACAACACAGGACGATGATTAATGGAGGGAGTACATGTCCAAAAGTGCCAAGTAAAAAAAGTTGACAAAGTCAAAAAAGTTTAGGCAAAATTCAGAAAGACAAAAAGTTGACAGACAAAAAGTTAAAATAAGATGACAAAGTATAAAAGTTGAAGAAAATTAACTAAGTCAAAACGTTGGGACAAAGTTGAAAAAGTTTACCTCTGTAAAATGATAAATTAGACAGTAGTTAATGGTCCATAAAGAAATACACTAATAGAAATGCTGAGTAATGAATAAGGAAGGGAGCATTCCATGCTCCTCCACAAAAATAAAAAAAAAAAGATATCAATAGTGTGGGAGCATTTCATGCTCCGCCACGACTAGACTTAGCAATTTTTGAAGAAATCACTTGGGGCATGATTGTTGTTATTTCAAGTTGACAAAGTTGAAAGAGACAAAAAATTAAAAAAAAAATTTAAAGTTGAAAAAAGTTGAGAAAGATAAAAAAAAAACGTATATAAGTTGATACGCTGAAAGGGGAAGGGAGCATCCCATGCTCCCCCACAATAAAAAGAGGATATCAATAGTATGGAAGCATTCCATGCTCCCCCACAATAAGAGGATATAAATAATGTGGGAGCATTCCATGCAAAGTTTTGAATTAATTTGCATATTCATGAAGGAAATATTATTATCAATCAGCAAGATTCATGGCTCCCAGGTGTATTTTATATAGTTGACAGCTGACGTTAGGTGCCTTCTATATTTGTTACCTGTATAAAACACCAATACAGTGCGCAGGCGTCAACCAGCATGCAGCCTTCCCAGTTCTTCTTCTCTAAAGTAATTTAACTTTTTTCCTTAGTTCTTTTTTTTATTGGTTTAATTTTGAAATTTTATAATTTTCTCAGGGATTAATAAAGTATTCTAATTCTGACCTATCCAGAGAAGCAATCGATCTATCCAGATTCCAAACTCTGCACCATGGATAAGACCAAAGACCTAAAGATGTCAGGGACAAGGTTGTGGACCTACACAAGGCTGGAATGGGCTACATAACCATCACCAAGCAGCTGGAACCATAGTCATCAAGAAAACATTTGGTATCACACTTTGAAGGACTGAAATCTTGCTGTGCCCGCAAGATTGCCTGCTCAAGAAAGCACATGTGAACTTATTTGAAGTTTGCCACTGAACATTGAAATGATTCAGAGGAGGACTAGGTGAAAGTGTTGTGGTCAGATGAGATCAAGGCCAAGGAGACAGGACAACTGTACTGCCACAAAGAAAGGATGGATGGGGCCATTCACCATCAAATCTTAGATAAGAACCCTCTTCCCACACCCAAGGCTTTGAAAATGGGTCGGGGTTGGGAAATGATCCTAAACACATGGCCAAGTGAACAAAGGATTGGCTCAAAAAGAAGCATATTAAGGTCTTGAAGTGACCTAGTCTCCAGACCTTAATCCCATAAAAAAATCTGAATCCGACTCTGATCTTAGAGAAGGCCCTGCTGTCCCTGACGCCCCGCCACTGGTAGTACTTAACGGTATGTAACCTCAGGTTGCCATTCATATCGGTATATCTTTACATATTTGCAGAAATACAGAGATTGAATTTCTGCATACCTCTCGGACTGTATTTCTACCTCTGCCTAAGATAGATAATACAACTGTGATAGGTAATACGAGAAAAAAGGAGACTGGAGAATCAAATATTTTTTATTCTAACTGGTATGACAAAATGAGCACAAATCTAATGTGTGTACCTAATACCTCAGTGTCTTAGCAAATTAGATATCTCTAGACTATCACACTAGTACCATTTCTATACTTAGGGAGTACTCACCCCCTCAATCTGGGGCATCCCTGCGCTGCACTCCACGCAGCAGGCTTGTTTTATCAGCTCTTTTGCAACCTCCACCTCTCCGTCCTCATAGGCTGCCTGGATGTTCTCCATAGTAGGAGAAGGAACCACTGCAGACTTGTGCGCTGTGCTATCCACCAGCGATGGCTTTGCTCCCATTTCCCCCCCAGGGCCTGAGAGCACAGAAAACAAAACCGGAGGAAAAACATTTGTCAAATGTCAATTAGAAGGAATTTTGTGAGGAAAAACAGGATCACATAGCATGCTGCAGGTTGAAGACACTGTTTCATGCTAGCAGTCAGACTTGCCAAGAACTAGGTCACATTATTAAAGAATGCTCTCACGGCATAAACTACAGTACTGTTGAGTGGATTAGTGCAGTGTGAAAAAGTGGTTCCAGGTAAACTAAGCACACAGAAATAAACACAGCACAAGACACTGTTTTTTGAAAGCCAAATACTAATTTAAAATGAAAACATTCTATATTTATATATTTGTTTTTTAAACGATAAATACACAAAAATATAGTATAAGACAAACACCCAAATTCAATTAAATTGAACAAATTTAAATAACATAATATTACACAATATACAACGGTAGCCAAAGTTCTAAAATATTGACTGTTGTTTTTTTCTTTCACACTATTAATTTAGGAAAAAGTTAAGTGATGCCAAGACTGTATTATTAGTGGGAAAGCTTTGTTCGAGCAGATACACTCCTTCATGCCTCTTTTTTCCCCACAGTGCAACATTGTTGTCCTATGTTCTACTCATGTAGATGTTTGTGCTGTTTGATGTACTACACATACACGATTGAGATAAGATGAACCGTCTGCTCATAACTACAGCACTATATAACATTTAGTCATCGCTGTAGTAGTGATTATTAATTTTATGAGCCAACACATCTGTTTTCTCTTTTAACCATGTCTGAGCTATATGTGCTTGTTACTTATAGCACAAAGAGTTTCATATGAATAACTAGAAAAGGCATTTCCTGAAGAAAATGCACTGTGAATGCAAAAATGCTGAATAATGTTGGTTAAAAAACATCAGAATTCTAGCAGAAACATCAAATAGTAGAGTGAAACAGCTAAATTGCAGAAATGTCCTAGCTGAATGTAATGATAAGCATAACAATGGTAAGAATTCACAAAATACTACCATTATTGAAAACACAATTGAAAGCTGAAATTGGAAAAAGTTGAAAAAGACAAAAATTTGAAAGAAGTTAAGAAAGATTAAAAGTTAAATAAAGTTGGCAAAGTCATAATCTGACAAAGTCAAAAGGTTGACAAAGTTATTGAGTTGACACAAAGTTGAAAAAAGCTGAGAAAGCGAAAAGTTGAATAAAATTGACAAAGTCAAAAGGTTGAAACAAAGTTGACTAAGACAAAAGCTTGACAAAGTTAAAAAGTTCACACAAAGTTGAAAAAAGGACAGGGACAAAAAAGTGGTAGAAAGTAAAATACTAGACATCTGTATATGTTTGAAATGACCATCAGTTATCAATATCAACCTCATTTATTGATTTTTCACAGAAAGTCCCTTATTGTGAAAATCAGACTCTTATTATGCAAGTTTAAACTCAGGGAGGAGTCAGGCATGCGTTTCTGTGCAAAATGATAAAAAATTATTATCACAGGTCCTACTTTTAAGCTACTTCCTTAGATTTTCATAAAAAGGCTCTTAGTGTGATAATCAGACTCTTATTCTGAAGGTTGACGCTCAGGGTGGAGACAGCCATTAGTGTGTGCGTCCCTGTGAAATGTGTTATCTGTGTTTGTGTGTCTGCATTTGTGTGTGTGTGTGTGTGTGTGTGTGTGTGTCTGTGTGTGTCTGTCAAGAAAGAATGTAAAGAAGCTGAAAAAGCGGAATAGACACAAAAAGTTGACAAGAGACAAAGATGACAAACTGAAGAAAAGAGAAAAAAAAACAAAGAAAATTTAACAATAGACAAAGATAAGCAAAGAAAATGTTAAGAAACTGATGAAGGAGGTGACAAAAAGCAAAAGTTGAAAGAAAAGATGTTGAGATGTAGAGAAGTCTGTCCACTTCTCTAACATCATTGCATGTTAACAACTTTGTTTCTTTTCTCTCCCCTAGTTGTTCTCGTCCTCTCTCTCTCTCTCTCGCTCTCTCTCTCTCAGGTGTCCTCGACCTTGGAGCTGTGGTGCTTCGTCTGCTGCCCCTTGTTGTAGTGATCTGTGTTACCTGCTGTTCTTTTCTCTCTTCTCTGTCCACTAACCCCAACCGGTCGAGGCAGATGGCCGCCCACCCTGAGTCTGGTTCTGCTGGAGGTTTCTTCCTCTTAAAGGGAGTTTTTCCTCTCCCACTCAAGTGGGACTGTTGGGTTTTCTCTGTATATATTGATATATTGTGTAAGGTCTTAAACCTTACACTGTAAGGTGCCTTGAGATAACTTTTGTTGTAAAATGGCGCTATATAAATAAAATTGAATTGAATTGAATTGAATTGATAAACAATGTAATTTATTACAAGACACAGAAGCACTGAGTGAGCTATGTTGCCATGGTAATGGTTACACAGACCCAGAGTATTAGTAAACACACAGCTGAAGTTAATTACTAAACAGGGAAAATACAGGGAGGAATACCTACACAAAAACCTTAAAAAAATAATAACGATTGGTCATAGTGGAAAAATTCCAACACTCACAGCATGCAAACACTTTAACAAATGCACTGATATCTGTTTGTAGAAGAGGAGAAGAATAGAAGCAAAAAAAGTTGATAAAAGTTGAAGAGCAGACCTTAGAGTGGGAGTGACATCACCCACTCTAGAATGCACGAACATTCCACAATACACACTAATAGAGAAAAAATCACTGAAACATAAACTGCTCAAATGCAAAAATTGTAAAAGCCAGTGTGGAGGAATAATTGCTTAATGTCTTGAGACCTGTTTAAAGCTTGAATGGTGTCTGTAGCTTAAAGTGTGCTGAAGTAATAACAGCTGAAAGAGGACAAAGTTTTAGAAAATTTAAAGATTCTCTCTATAGACTGCCATTATAAAAAAATGCTTAAAAACGCTGAATATTTCAAAAAGTATAAATGTGACAAAAATTCTGAATGGAAGCACACCTGTCCTTAAAAAGCTGAACATTTTGATACCTGAATGGTTTTAGTAGCTGAAAGTATGCTGAAGTAGTTAAGCGCCAAAAAACGTACGGAATAACCAGAATAATATTATTAAAGAAAAGGAAATCAATACTGTCAATGCTGAATGCAGAATAGTTAGTGATAACAAGCTCTTGTAGACCAAAAACAGAAATAAAACTGAAAGCAAAACCCTTTTGTGCATTTTTCAACTATGCAACAACCAGGATGCAAAGCAATTTCTACATAAATCTGAATCATACTTACAATCACGAGCGAATGTGATTTTGAGCACATAATCAGTTGTAATGAATTTGAGAAAAATGGGGGTTTTGGATGTTAAGTTAAACAATTATAACATCACTAGTTGGTACTAGAAACACAAGTGGGTTAAACAAATTATTATTATATATACAGTGGGGTTTGAAAGTTTGGGCAAACTTTTCAATGTTCATGATTTTCCTGTATAAATCGTTAGTTGTTACGATAAAAAATTTCTATTAAATATATCTAGAACAATATATGTAGAACAGGGGTCCCCAACCCCCGGGCCGCGGACCGGTACCAGTCCGTGGGTCATTTGGTACCGGGCCGCAGAGAAAGAATAAATAATTACGTTTTATTTATTTCGGAATTTGAAAGATGTTTTATTTTGAAAAATTGCCGGATTCTCTGTTACATCCGTCTATTTCGCTCTTGACGCAAGCCGAGGCGCGCTGCTCGGTCACGTGATCTAAAACGAAACCTAGCAAAATGAGTAAGAAACAAACATCTTTGGAAATTTTCTTTGCCCAGTGGAAAAGGCCCAGCCAGGAGACAGAAGAGGAGCCTTCGACTTCCAAGAAAAAGAAACATTTAATAGACAGTATCAGGAGTCCTACTTAAAATGCGGATTTATCCCAACGAAAGATTGCCACGCACCAAGCGCGGTTTTACAGTGACGGCGACCAAAACTGAATTACGAAGTGGACTGGACACACACTTCGGCTGTCATTGTATCCTATCATCCTGGATGGGACTGCCTGGTTGCAGAAAAACAAGCTCAAGGCTCCCACTGATTCAGCATTATGGTGAGTCGGGTCTTTCATGCACTGTATCTTATTTTGAAGGCATGTTTGAACGTTACCATAGTGACCAGAAAGTGTTGCCGGCAGAGAGGACGTTGCTCACGTAATATTTCGTGTTTATTACTATGTTTAGAAAATACCACAGTTTTCATGCAGGTCATATACTTTTTTTTTTGTATTTTTTTTTGTAAGACCGGTCCGTGAAAATATTTTCTGACATTAAACCGGTCCGTGGAGCAAAAAAGGTTGGGGACCGCTGATGTAGAAGACAGACAGTGATATTTCTGAAGTGAAACGAAGTTTATAGGATTTACAGAAAGGATGCAATAATTGTTTAAACAAAATTAGGCAAGTGCATAAGCTATGGCACCACAAAAGAGAAATGACATGATATTTAGTAGATCCTCCTTTTGCAGCTTCCTATAGCTTCCAATGAGAGTCTGGATTCTAGTTAAAGGTATTTTAGACCATTTCTCTTTACAGAATGTCTCTAGTTCATTCAGGTTTGATGGCTTCCGATCACAGACAGCTCTTTTTAGCTCACACCACAGATTTTCAATGATATTCAGGTCTGGGACTGAGATGGCCATTCCAGAACGTTGTATATGTTCCTCTGAATGAATGCCTTAGTAAATAGTGAGCAGTGTTTATGGTCATTGTCTTGTTGAAAGATCCAGCCCTTGCGCAGCTTCAGCTTTGTCACTGAATCCTAGACATTGGTCTTCAGAATCTGCTGTTATTGATTGGAATGCATGCTTCCATGCATTGCACAGTGACTCCGTCTGCAGCAAGAGTATGTTGTAGGTCTTTGGTGCTGGTCTGTGGGTTGACTCTGACAGTTCTCACCAGTCGTTGCTTCTGTTTATCTGAGATGTTTCTTGGTCTTCCAGTTTAGCTGAAATCTCTTGGACAGCTTTGTGTATCCTTCCCCTAAACCATGATGGTGAACAATCTTTGTTTTCAAGTCATTTGAGAGTAGTTTGGAGACCTCTATGTTGCTACTCTTCAGAAAATATTCAAAGAGGAGGAAAACTTACAATTGCCCCCCCTTAAATACTTTCTTATAATTGGATTCAACTGTGTATGGAGGCCAGGGGTCACTGAGCTTACCAAGCCAATTTGAGTTTCAATAATTAGTTCTAAGGATAGATAGAACTATCTATGTGGCCTGGTAGCTCAATGGGTTAGGCGTCAGACTGGGATGCAGAAGGTTGTGGGTTCGAACCCTGTCTGACTCCTAATCCATCCCCTACCAGGTGTGTCTCTGAGCCAGACACCCAGCGCTAGCTCCTTGTATGTCGCTTTGGATAAAAGCGTCTCCCAAGCAAAGTAAATAACTATTGCATCTGTGATAACATGCAGCCACCCACCCCTAGTTAAACATGTAACATGTTTGCTGCAATGACTGTCACGCTGTGACAGGTGTTTTGTATAGACTTTTAAATACATTTTTGTACTGTATCTAGAGCCTGTATCTTATCTGGGGCCTAATTTGTTCATCCACTTCTAGAAACCAGATGTGACAGCGATGCGCACTGCTGTACTACTCTCCCTGCTCTACTTGGTGAATGTATTTTTTCGAGTTAAACCTTTACACTGACTGATTTTTGAAAGGTTGACTTCCGGTTCCTGTATCGACACGGATAGTTTGCTGCTCCTGCCTGTTGGGTTTGGTTTAAAAATTCATTTCTAAACTATTAGATCCTTAATTTACTGACTGTTAGACACATATTGGTTGGATTTAAGAGTTATATTGGACGCTTGTTCACTTGATTGCTTGTTTTGAATCTACTACCAACTGTGTTTTCTTAGCTCTTCTGCTTAGCTTGTTTTACTTCCATTCCTGTTCTCCATAGAGCGGAGCCAAGACTCTAATTCTGCCAACCGTGCCGCAAAAGCTACAAATAAGCTACATTTATTACAGATACCTTTACTACTAATGGAGGCTGGACTATAGCTATGCATACCACACTAAAAACAGGAAAGAGTGGAAGAAACAGGAGAAAGAGAAGCCTAGGTGGTGTCCCGATAACAAAGTGGGCTACACAGACAACTGGAAAACGTTTTGGAGAAAACCTGGGCTGATTAGGAGAGACGGCATCCATCCCACTTTGGATGGTGCAGCTCTCATTTCTAGGA
>JAUMHJ010049765.1:0-14000 GCA_032361105.1 Microctenopoma lineatum
ACAGAGCATACTGCAGCACCCAGAATGTCCTGCAGCACCCAGAGTCTCCTGCAGAGCCTCCAGCTGCCCACAGAGCCTCCAGCAGCACAGAATGTCCTGCAGCACCCAGAATGTCCTGCAGCACCCAGAGTCTCCTGCAGAGCCTCCAGCTACCCACAGAGCTTCCGGCAGCACAGAATGTCCTGCAGCACACAGAATGTCCTGCAGCACCCAGAGGCTCCTTCAGCACCCAAAGCCTCCTGACATAGAGCCTCCTTCAGCACCCAGAGCATCCTGCAGCACGCAGAGCATCCTGCAGCAGCCAGAGGCTCTGCAGCACCCACATCCTCCTGACAAAAAGCCTCCATCAGCACGCAGAGCCTACTGCAGCACACAGCAGAACACTGCAGCACACAGAGCATACTGCAGCACCCAGAGTCTCCTGCAGAGCCTCCAGCTGCCCACAGAGCTTCCAGCAGCACAGAATGTCCTGCAGCACACAGAACTTTAGCAGAACTAGCTACAACAACAAAAACACGCCGGACAACAACAACAAGTTACCGACACTAGTCAATGAATGAATGGCGAAACTTTAGCAGAACTAGCTACAACAACAAAAACACAAGCACGCTTACTATCTGTACAAGCTAAACCGTTAACAGACACAAAGTTGATTCACTCACCTCTACCGAGAACCGAACGAAAATGTGTACCGCTGTGTCTAAGGAGTTACAGGCGAGAGTGACCGCTTTTAACCGGTCACTGATGGCCGCTAACTACACCAGTTTGACAATAACAATAGAGTGGCCGTGTATCTATCTCAGGTGAAACTCACGCCGGACAACAACAAGTTACCGACACTAGTCAATGAATGAATGGCGAAACTTTAGCAGAACTAGCTACAACAACAAAAACACAAGCACGCTTACTATCTGTACAAGCTGAACCGTTAACAGAGACAAAGTTGATTCACTCACCTCTACCGAGAACCGAAAGAAAATGTGTACCGCTGTGTCTTGTGCAGAGCTTCCATCTGGGAAATTTTCGTGTCTTTTTCTGTCAGCTTCGCTGAGGTCTCCTTCAGCTCTGCTTCAAGAATTACCCGTTGTTTAACTCATTGTACTCCTGAACAATGTGGTCCATCTTTGTTCCACTCAGCCTGGCTGTCAATGACCTGTTTTTTAACTTAGCTGAGGTCTCTTTCAGCTTTGCTTCAAGAATTTTCCGTTGTTGGTCCACGCAGATGATTCACCTTCTTGTCCATCTCCTCCCGCAGAGCTTCCATCTGGTAACAAACCTCCTCCTGTCGAATAAGCCACCGTTCTTTCCACTTTGCCTTCAAGGCCATCATGTCTATGGAAAATTCCTCTTTGATGGCTTTAATCTTTTTCTCACAGTTCGCCATGTTTTGTTGGTTCCGTTTGTCCAAGAACATAATCTCATTGAACTGCTCATTTAAGTCGGATGGTAATTTTCGAACTCATTTTAAGTGGTTTTGGGTTTTTCTAACTAAGACGCGTCTCTGTTGAAGATCTGAAAGGTACTGACTTGGTCTCTGGATTTGACCTATCCCTTAAGTAGAACTCTTATGACACGTTCACTGATTGTGACATCACAAAGCCAGAGTTCTTTGATCCTACAACATACATTCCACTCAGTGTTGCTATGGTAACAAAAACAAGTGACCAAATGAACACTAATGAAAACTATTTTGCATATCTGTCTTTAAAAACAAAGAATTTCTTAATCTGTACATACTTTAAATAAAATCTGAATACATTATACTTTAATACAGCGGTCCTCAACCTTTTTTGACCCACGGACCGGTTTAATGTCGGACAATATTTTCACGGACCGGCCTTTAAGGTGTGGCGGATAAATACAAAAAAAATGATATGACCTGCATGAAAACTGTGGTATTTTCTAAACATAATAATAAACACGAAATATTACGTGAGCAACGTCCTCTCTGCCCGCAACACTTTCTGGTCACTATGGTAACGTTTAAACATGCCTTCAAAAAAAATACACCGCAAATACAAAGTGTATGAAAGACCCCACTCACCACAGTGCTGAACCAGTGGGAGTCCTGAGCTTGTTTTTCTGCAACCAGGCGGTCCCATCCAGGGGAATAGGAGACAATGACACCCGAAGTGTGTGGCCTATGTCCAGTCTATTTCGTAATTTTGTTTTGGTCGCCGTCACTGTGAAAAACCGCTTAAGCTTGGTACGTGGGAATCTCCTGTTGGGATAAATCCGTATTTTAAGTAGGACTCCTGATACTGTCTATTAAATGTAGCTTTCTTTTTCTTGGAAGTCGAAGGCTCCTCTTCTGTTTCCTGGCTGGGCCTTTTCCCCTTGGCAAAGAAACTTTCCAAAGACGTTTGTATTACACTCATTTTGCTAGGTTTTAATTTTACCGGTAACCGATCACGTGACCGAGAAGCGTGCCTCGGCCTGCGTCAAGAGCGAAATAGACGGATGGAACAAAGAATCCGGCAATTTTTCAAAATAAAACATCGTTCAGATTCAGAAAGATTCATTTATTTATTCAGAAATAAATAAAACGGAAGTAATGTAAGTTATTTATTCTTTCTGTGCGGCCCGGTACCAAATGACCCGGGATTTGGGGACCGCTGATTTAATACATTATATTGATAATGGTGTTCTTTGCACGTAGAGTGTAAAGTGGGTTATTTGTATGTGTTTTATGGATTGGACCTGCTTTTGGTGCAGATAATTATTACATATACACTCCCAGGCAAAAATTTGGACACATACAGAAATGACTATGTTTTTGAAATAGAAGCCATGTTTTTACATGAGATTCTTATTTGAAATACAGTGTAGACATTGTTAATATTAAAAATGAGAAACTTATACATGCACATTCAGAGGCCTATAACATTCAACATTAGTATTGTCTTTCAATAGCACATTATGTTTGCTAATTTACGTTTATTCAATTTAGAGGGTGACTGATTATAAAATCATTTCACAATGATGGTAACACACCTGAAGGCAGTGGCAGATCTAGCAATTTTTACATGCCCCAACAGGTTGCCCCCCTGGAGATCAGATCCTGGTTGCAACTTATATCTGGAAAGTATAGTATAAAGTACAACTTTTAAAGAAGCTATATGTCATAGAGAATAAACTTTTGTCATTAAGGTAATTTAACCTAAAAATGATTTTCACTGTGTAAAAAAAGCCAAAAAATTATTTGTTTACTTATTTTAACACCTGGGAGAAAATTTAGTTCAAATCATTCAGCATTGATGTTATCATTTAACATTTAACCTCAGGCCTTACAAGTTGTTCTCCACAATTCTCTCCAGCAGGTGGAACTTGCCTTCATAATTATTTAGAGCTGGGCAACTTGCAATTAAACAGGCAGAAGGAGGAAATGTTGTCTGCAGCATCTCAAAAGGAGTTTAATCCAGTAACAACTGGACTTATTTGGTTTTTTGACGTTTTTCTTGGTTTTTCTTGATGATGTTTCACCCTTTCAATGGTTCAAACACGGTTCAGTCCAGTTGCTAATGGTTTGAACTTCTTTTGAGCTAACCGTGACCTGGACAACTGAGAACATTCACAGATATTTTCTTGCAGAACTCAGAGAACACAACACAATTAAGCATTTTCATTTCACACCTGCTCAGAACACACACACACACACACACACAAACACCATGAGCTGTGCTCTCTCTCAGGGAGGCACATGAGCTGTTGCATGCATAATGGTTTATAAAATGTTATAATTTATTAATGTATAGTATATTAATTGTCATACATGCTATGTTATCCTATAACTAGAAATGTGAACTGCACTTGTGTCTGGGTTATTTACTTTCCAACTTAATTATTCATGATTTCATGATTTCCAGCTTTTATTCAATGATTCTGCTGCTCTGGTACTTTCTAAAATGAGATCAGGGTTGCTTTCTATAGATGTTATAGAAGTACTATCTAATTTACCACTTCCTGTGGTTGAAAGTTGAGCTGCATGTAGTGTCAACTGGGATTTCAGTGTGTATTATTTGCATATTATCAAGTTACACTGACCCATCACTAAGGGACTGTACAAAAGTGTGAGGAGGGGGTCTTGTTAAAAGCTAGAAGCATCCCCAGGGTTATATATATTTAGTTCAGAATCTCTGAAAAACAGCTCCATACTAACTAATTTCTCACTCTGATTTTAAGCTTGATACAGTATGATTATGAAATAGTTATTATCAACTTATCAAATGATGACAAACATAACCAGCAGTGTACCTCCCATTTATAAATCTTGCAATCATCACACAGCAGATTACAATCTAATTTACCTGTACTGCCATGAGGGAGGCAATATGTAACTCTTGTGACTTGTTCCCCACTGAATCAAAAGTAAAAATTCATCAGTACCACACCCAGAAACACCTGGCTAGACTTAGCTATACCCACAAATATGATCCTTTGTGCTGTGCTGGATCTTTTCACTTTTGACGTTCCACATTGTTGCAGTGACTGAATGTTGTGTTGAGGGGTGGGGGTAATGAGAGATTGTGGTCAGACAAACCCATTAAAAGTTATTGTTGTAAGGTGGGCGAGGACAGTAAGAAGATCCAAGAGGTCGAAGGAATAGGACTCCACGCCTGCAGGGAAGACTCCCGTTCAAGCCACATTCCGGTTGACTGAAGAATAAGATATAAATCTATAAATAAAGAGACCAGTTTATATATTAAAAGCACATGAAAAATTGAAAAACATAATATGGACCGAGCTACCAGCTCTTTCTAAGTGAATATATGACCTAAATTTTATGTTTATGTAATTAACAATGGTGTCTTGGTTTAAAACAATGAGATTTTGGTTTGAGAAAATACATTTTTTGTAAAGATGTAAACAAAAGTAAAAATGTCATTAGTAAAGCTCCTAACAACTCAAAGCCTCAAACAAACAGGTGTTTAAACGTCAGCTAGGTTTGGAACCACAACTTAAACTTTTAACACTTTATTGAGTTTCATGAGCCAAACCTCTATTTGTTAAATGCTAAATCTACATCTACATCAACCTACTATATAAGAGTGTTTACAGTTAGTGGATGTGTAAGACAAAAGAAATGCTCTTTACTTGGTTACATGTGTCCAGAATGTGACTTATTGTTTGTATTTACCCTCAGGTGGATTCCTTGGGCCTGCTGACGTCGTGCTGGAGAGAGGTGGTGGAGACGTTGATGATGATGGACAGATGTTCATGGTGGATTCCTCGGGCCTGCTGAGGAAGACCTTGGACGTCCCAACGAAGACGACAAGGTCTTCATGGGAACAGCAGGCTCCTCTTTTTTATGCTCCTCCGCCCTCCTCCTCCTCCACCTACACCTGCTCATCCTTCTCCTCCTAGCAGTGCTGTCTCTGAAGACTCTGGCATAGAGTCCGAGAGTGAGGATGAAGACCAGGTGGTTCCTTCCACAAGAAGAAGCAGGGAGGAGAGCGACGCTGATGAGGGTCCTGCGAAGAGGCAGAGGTGGTCTGATGGGGACGACTGACACCACAGTTCTCTACAGGCCTCATAACACCACCACAGGTTTCAGAGCAGAGCATCTGCCAGGATGATGTTCACTGATTTTTGTCTGACAGGACAAATGGTTTTTAGAGTAGCCCTTGCGTCTGGCAAGGTTTTTGTCTCCCATGTAGCGTCTGGCACTGGGAACTATTTGTAACAATTTAGCAGGGAGGCTGCTAAATTGTTACAAATAGTTCACTTTCACCCTGAAGGCTGGATTCTGGCAGGGTTTTCGCCACCACGTGCATGTGGCCTTTGCATCTGGCGTGGCTTGTGACACCCCAGGTAGCGTCTGTCACTGGGGCCTGTTTAATATTGAGCAGGTTAAGGACTGACCTTTGCGTCTGGCAGGACACTCAACATCCGAACATCTTGCTCTTGGACCTGTTTTCATTTTGGCAAGCAAGATGGCTGGATCGGCTTTTCTTTCACCCTGGAGTTTCTGTCTGGCAGGGCAGTCGACAGCGCGCATGGAGCCGTCTGGCGGGGCAGGTTCTTTCTTTTAAGGACTGTTTAGTTTCTGTTTTACTAACCGTTAATGCTTTTACTTTTTTCTCCTTTTAGGCCTAAACACAGGAACAGCTGTCGTTCATTGTGGATGACAAATGTTTGTATTATTGTATCTGACTTGTAAAAAAAGGGACCTTTATTATACATTTAATATTTAATAAAATATATAGATGGAAAGTAATATTGTTTATACTGTGTTGTGTGAGTCACCTCATTATTGTAAGCACATAATATATTGTAGGTTCATCTTACTAACATTTATTGTTCTCTTTTCTTGAATTACTTCATCACCTGAGCTGCTGCTGGTCACTGTGGACTAATAACGTAAGTGTAGGTTTCTGACTCTGACATTTAAGATCAAATATAACATTAATAATAATGTATGGTGTTATATAAACTTGCTATGTACTGTATAGTCATTCACCAAATAAAACCAGTTCGCTAGCAATTATTTATTGTTTTCTTCTCTTTTATTACTTTTAAACACCTGAGCTGCTGCTGGTCACTGACTACAGTGTGTGGTCTCATGTAAACTGGCTAGTATTATGTTTATCCATAATATCAATTATTTACCAATAATTTGACTCACTAACCATTATTTCTTGTTCTCTTCTATTCCTCATCTGAGCTGCTGCTGAGATGCTATTGTAAGTTAGCCTGTAAACCTACTCATTTTACAGTTTATTTAAGTCAAGAATTTAGACAAGAAATAATCCTAATCCTATTTTTTTCTTTCTTTGCTTCACTGCTCGATCTGCTGCTGGTCACTGTGGACTCAAAGAGTTTCTGTCTTGTTAAAAAATTCACTGTGATCAGTATCAATTATAATATTAATGATGAAAGTGATGATTAAAGTGACTTAAATGAATAGTAAATAATTGTAATAATTATGTGTGGTGTTTTGATGAACTAACATATGTGGTATTATATTCTGTTAAACCAAATTATAAATAATCTACCATTAAAATTTTATATCATTAACCATTGTTTCTTGTTCTTTGTTGCTGTCTCAGTTGAAGACCTAAGCTGTGGACTGAAAGATCAATACAAGATCCTGATTTCACAGTTAGATTATGTGTTATCTGTAGATGTGATATACAGTCAGAGGGCAACAGCTGTATCTTCTCTAATGTGTAAATATCTCAATTTTGTCTTATAAACCATTTCTAATGTTTCTTGAAATATTACTTATTTAAATTTTCTTTTTTTGTACAGAGAAGCAAAGTTCATTTTCTGTCTTGACAAAGAAGAAATTCTGTTTCCTTACAAGATGAGAAGACCATAAGATGGAGAGTAATCATTACCTGCATGTCTACTGAATAAATAAAGGAATTATTTAACACTTTGGAATTTTCACTCATTTAACTATTTAATAATGAAAAATTAGAAAATTGATATCACCACTGTCATGTCTGTTAGCTTAACCTAGGTTAGCTTAACATATGGACTGAAATAAAAGACACAGTAGACTTAAGCTTTTAAAATGGAGACATCAGAGATGGTAAATAAAATAAGAGATTTTTTACAATATTTTTTTATTAATTCACCGACATACATGATTTATTATACTGTTGGATGAAAGTCTTCTTCTACTGTGTTTGACATATAGATCAGTTACTTAATCATCTTAGCAGGTGCAGTATTGTATTGAAACCAAAGAAAATATGTGGAAATCGAGATTTCCTGCAGGTGGCATCAGAGTAAATGTAATGTTGTCACTAGTAAGATCAACAGGTTGGAAGTTTTTCAATGTCAAAATGAAGCCAGATATCCATCTAAATTATTCAAGATATAAAACTCGCTTTAGCAAGTCACACAGGTAATTAAATTGAGACCACGTCAGTGCAGTGGAAGTGTCTCAAGTGACAGTAGCTAATGCATATCCATATGGTGAATCCATTATTAAAAAGGTGAATCCATCTTAAAAAAGTGGATTGGGGTTTGGTCATTACATGATAATGTTTGGGCTGTGCATGTTCCACAGAAATAACCAGGGGGATTTTAGGCCACGGGGGTCTGGTGATGTGGCTCTGTGTTGGTACTTACCTCTCAGTTTAATTCGCTTTTTTGTGCAACCATTTAGATTTTATACTGTATAGGGTTGTTTTGCTTATAGTTGTATGAGTATGTTTGATTTCTGTCTGAATGTCAATATGTTTAAAGTCCCACAGACCAACCCTGCAGCTTCTCTTTGGGTTTGGTTGGCTTGTAATCCATTTATGACAAAGGGTGTGCCACTGCAGCATGACACCGAGCTTTGGCAGCACCAGAGAGACCGTAAGCTAACAAGATGCTTTATTGATTGTTCAGGTGCAATTATTGCAATTGTAAAAACCACAATGGCACTTTCATTGTGACTGCAGCTCACATGTGCCACTGCATGGAATGTGTTTCAGTATAATATATGTAGCTTCCCACAACTTTTTACAGGTACATTTCACAAGTTGGCTGTGAGGAACAAAAGAGATGATCTTGTGTTGAATTAAATTATAATGATGTTATAACCACTTTTCACCTTACTATGCTTTTTAAATTTGCCTTACTGTAAATGTTTCACACATCGTCTTTTGGACATTTTCAAAAAGCTCTTCTGCTTTGGATTATAATACGGGTTGATGTGAGCCACAATAACCACTGAAGTGAATGCAGCAGCATTCAGCTGGTCCTTAGTTGCATGTAAAATCTCTTGCACACATGCAGATAAGCCCATCAGAAATAAATCAAATCCACATTGCCTTTAGCCTGAGAAGGTGGCAGTAAAAGAAAATTGTCTGTGTTCTCTCGTATATCCAATAACAGAGCATTGTCCAGGTTTTGCTGCCTGCTGTACAATCTGGCTTTTCCCAAACTGTACTGTAGCAATAATAATAATAATGGACATCCGTCTTGGAAGGGTTTTCATTTCACGGAGGGCAAAGTGGACTTTGAATAAAAGGGTAACTTTAAAGAACAATGCTTTCATACCACAACACTGCCATTTTCCCCAGTCAATAACTGTAACTATTAACATTAAAGCAATGCACAAGTTAATCATTTTGTTATTGTAATCCAATATTTATGCTTGTTTTGCTTCCAACACTGGAGAAGATTAAACAATGCTACGTAATCAGATCTCAGGCACTTTGTGAGGGATCAAACTGCACTAAATCACTGACAGTTACTGTAGTGTATATCTGTACTTATTTAAATGTTTGACACATGGTTGTTTTTTAAGTGGTTTCAACCTTTAGTCACACCTTACTTATTTATTAATTCAGTCAGATAAATTAATTAATTAATAAAATAAAACACTACAAGAATACTACACTAAACTACTAGTTGTTAGTTAAAATCCTGGTGTGTTCACTTGCAAATAGTCTAGTTAGACATAGGACATATAAGACAGTCACTGCTCATTTACAATGTCACATTACCATAGTTTGTTATAGCAAACTCTTTGAAGCAATGTTCATTAATGCATGTTGATGTGCATGGTCCCTGTCAATCTAATAAATGTAGCAGAGTTTATTTTTCTTTGTGTTCCTTGTGTTCACAATTGTTTTAAAATTCGATAAAAAAAACTCACAATTGAGTAATCATGTGCAAAACTCAACATTTGTCCTGAGTACTCCAGCTGTACCCTACACCTTGGTACATGGTACACATTTGGTACCTTTTTATTTGTACATCTAAAAGAACATTTCTGTACCCCTAGTGACAAAAATGTATCTTTATATGCTGGTACAAATATGTACTCATTGGAAGGGTACATATGTACCTACTGAGGTACAGCTGGAGCGACAAGACAATTTTTTACCTTTAGTGGAACAGAAACATACCCTTAAATAAAAGAAAGAAGCATTTAGAATTACTCAACATTTTATTTAGACCTAAAACACATTTACATGTAAATCAATCTTTCTTTACATGACATTAAAACAGTAGTTTGACATTTGGCTAAAGAAGGCAAAAATCCACTATTTACTGAGTACAACTGAAGTCATACCATGGTTGTAAACACAAGTAAAAATAAATACACCTAAACACATAAAAAGTACATTTAAACAATGGGAAATAACTAACAATCATGCAGGATTCATTAAGGCTTTGTGAGCCATCAATTAATTACTTTGTGTTTTTTTAAACACAGAGATAAGGAGTGTTTCACAGAGAAATACAAACTAAGAAAAATAAAATAAAATGAAGTCAGAATATGAATTCTTCCTAAAACTCATTGTTAACAACGTTCAAAATAACAGAGCATACTGACTGTTGTGACGAAAGTTCATAAAGGCCAGGGCACTGTCACTCCAGCTACATTCAGCACACTGAATGCTCTTTAAAGGTTTGCAAGTCATTTCCCAGGATGTAGCAGGGCCCCCTTATAAAAAGAAAAACATACAAAGAGAAGATTAAAACTTGTAACCAAACAATAAATAACTTGAGTACATACCTGCTATGTAAAAAATATTATCATGCACATACTGTCAGAATCACATCATATCATGTGATGTCTAAAGTTTAACACTGTTCAGAAGCCTACCTCTTAGTGATGATAGTGGTAGATAGTTTTCTCTGAAGACGGATGGTAGGGGGACACGGCCAACTGATTCCTGCAATTTACATAAACATTGATCCTTTTAAGTCTTCAGTGTAATAGTTACAGAAGATATATCTTCATGCATACTAGCAAGGTGAGAGTAACTACCTGTTAGAGGGAGGGAGCCATGTGACTAATGGAGCCCTCCAAGAACATTTGTGTGTGAGTGTGTGAGTGTGTGCGTGCGTGCGTGCCTGTGAGTGAATCTGTAAGCATGTATTGGTCATTTCAGATGTAAAAGTGGACATGTGTTTAGTGTCTTTGATGGGATGCTTGAGTAAAAACATTGCCTCTTGCTTTTAGTGTATTTTAAAGCAAAACATTAAAACAAATGTGAGTATGTTTATGCACCTGGTGCTTGTACAGTCAAATATAGACATGCAACTTTGCTGATGGTTATTACATTAGTGAGCAGAGAAGGAGAAATACCTGGAGCAAGAAAAGACAAAAATTAAAAGACATTTTTTCAGTACAGAAGAAACCTTGGAAATGGTCATGCAGGGGCAGGAATCATCTGAGGAAGATACAAGCAGCGAGGATGACTCTGACACTGAAAACTCACTGCAGTCCTCTATCTCTAGTCCTCTAATGTCTCTGACTTTTTCTGATAGTGAGGAGGACACCAAGGAACCTGACCACCTTAATAGTGAGTGGATTGTCTGGTCTGCATCTAACGCTGAGCTACCTTCAGACACCAACTGGCGTGATACCAGGGCCCACAAGATATGCCATATCAATAATTCATGATGTGACATCGTCTTTTGACCTTTTTTCACTTCTGAAATAATCCAACTAATTTTTGAAATGACAAGCCTACATGGGAGGCGCTCAGTGTCAGATTGGAAGGATGTTTGTGCCCAGGAGATTCGAGCATACATGGGACTTCTCATCCTGGCAGGTGTGTACCGGTCCAATGGGGGAATCTACACGTAGCTTTTGGGATGAGCAGAATCCAACCTAAGATTTGATGACCGACTCACCTGTTCCTCTCGATATAAGAATGACAAGCTTTCTGCTTTTCGGAGTATGTGGGACAAGTGGACACATCACCTCCCACTCAGCTTGTACCTTTCAGAGGCCGCTGCGGATTCCGGCAGTATATGCCAAACAAGCCAGCAAAATATGGGCTAAAAATCTGGGTCACAGCAGATGTTGCCACACCATACACTTGGAGGTGCCAGGTATATACTGGAAAAGCCACTGATGGAGCTCCAGAGATAGATCAGGGAAAGAGAGTCATCCTGAACATGATTGAAAGCCCCAAGGGTGTCACAGTTACTTATGACAATTTTTTTACTTCCTACTCACTTGCTCAAGAGCTTCTAAAGAAGAACATGGCCCTGGTGGGGACCATCAGAGCAAACAAGCCTGAGCTTCCCCCCATACTGAAGACTAGAGCGAGAGCAGTATACTCATCTCTGTTTGCCTTCACAACCACCACTACAGCAGTGAGCTACATTCCCGGCGTGGAAAAAATGTCCTCCTTCTGAGCACCAAACACCGTGAGCCAGCTGTACATCAGGACATGACGAAACCACATATCATCGTTGACTACAATCACTGTAAAGGTGATGTGGACAACCTTGGCAAGGTGATTTTATGCATTTTTTATAATCTAAATTGATTGTGAATGATGGGGAGGATCAGTCATTTGTAGGTGATCGGCACCTACAGTTGTAGAAGACGGACTCATCTGTGGCCTCTTGTCCTATTCTTCAATTGTTTTGATTTCTCTGCTTTCAATGCTTATGTGCTGTTCACCGCTGTGTGTTAGCAGGAATCATCAGAAGACATACAGACGAATGTTGTTCTTAGAGGAGCCGGGGAAATCCATGGTGTCCCCTGATATTTTCTGGAGAAGGCCCCCCTCACGTACAGGTACTGCTGCTGCCATGGTGGCAGAGATCAAAAGCCCTGTTGTTACCCACGCAGAAACCAGCAACGCCCCTACTGCCAGCACTGCCACTGCTGCAACTGCTGCAAGTAGCTTGACCAAAAAGAGAGGTGTTTGCTGGTTGTGCACAGAACTTCTGTCACGTGCACCAAATGTAACAGGTGCATTTGTAGGGAGCACCAGGTCACAAGCTGCAAGATGTGCTGGTCTGCTGAGAATTGAATGAAATAAAATTAAATTAAACAGTTAAAGTCCAGTCTTCTGGTGGTTTTTAAGTTAAGTTTGCCACAACACATACTCACACAAAAGCTCCTGGAGGGCTCCATTAGTCAAATGGCTCCATTCATTTCACTGGGAAAAATATAAGAATTTCATGCACCTGCCCACAATGAGAAAATAGTTGAATCTGGCCCAACACAGTAGAAGTGTCAAATACCACTCTGACACTGCAGAATGCATGGTTTTACACTGCCATGGTAGTGAGATAAAAAAATGTGGTTATAATGGAAGTCTGTGCTGCATTTTTGGCTGCGAAGGTGTCCAGAGTGTATTTGACACTACATAAATGATAATGATGCAATCAAATCAATTTTGCTGCTAAGCTTTGACATATGCAAGACTCTAAAAACCACCAAAGCCCCATCTCCTTACTATTTGTTATGTGTAAAGAAATCTAAATTTTGTGTGGGTTTTTTATAAATCATGAATATGTCAAATTACACAGCAAAATCGCCAGTGTTGCATTAACACAGAGTGTTAAATTCAACTCTACAAAAGTGTATATGTGTCCACATTTTTTAGTGTTAAATCAACACTTTTGAAAGTGTTACCTTTTTTTACACTCACCTAGAATTAGTTCAACACTGTGTAGAGCTAAAATTTAACTCTGGCCAACACTGAGTAGTGTTGGCTATATTTTACACTGGAGTTAGTGTGAAAAAATTAACACCGTGTAGTGTTGGTAGTATTTTACACTAGTGCTAGTGTTATAAAAGTATCAAGTATCACTGAGTAGTGTTGACTTTTTAACACTGACACTAGTTTCAGTGTTAGGAATCAACGCTGGGCAGTGTTAGTAGTATTTTACACTAATAATAGTGTTAGAAACTCGACACTGACAAGTGTCAATTTTTTTTAACACTGGCACTGTTAGAAAATAAATACTGCTGCTTGTCTCCACATACAAATGCTAACTTATCAACTACAAAAACTACAAGACAACAACCTGCACAAAGTAATTGTGTATTAAAACATGAAATACCATACAAGCCATACAGAATTATACTATAAGAGATACATTTACTCCAGTGAAATTAACAACTTTTAAGGAACTTACAAGACATTTAAAAAAACTACTCAGTCCTTACTGTCCCTAAACAGTTAACCAAACCAGCTGTTACAGCCAAATTGTAATACTTTACAATGGAGAATTTAAAAATGATGGGCTACAGTCCCAATTACAAAACTGCTGATGAGATCTAAATCAAGACA
>JAUMHJ010049766.1:0-13978 GCA_032361105.1 Microctenopoma lineatum
TCCTTATTAGGCTGATGGCAAGCAGGTGTGCCAAGCTGCCTGATCAGACTGGACTGGGTGCTGGTGAGCTGGGTAAGATCCTGTGTTTTATTTTATTGCTTTGTAATTGTAATTAGTGATGGCCAGATGAAGCCTCGTGACGCTTTGAAGCCTCGTAGCCAATTGGTTCGCTAAATGGTTCATTTCTCGAGGCCTCATTTCTGGCTTCATGTGCTCACCAACCCCCTGCTGGTCAAAGACAGTAAGGCAGGCAGATGTGTTCTTGTTCTTGAAATCGTCTTTCCACAGTTTGTCGTGGGAATATAAAGTGCCACGCCACTGTCTGTCTACAGGCAAAGCACTGACTACCGTTTTTATTGTTACTATTGTTTTAGGTTAATGTTTTAGGAATTTAGCAGTTTTATTGTTTACTCTTTCTTCATAGTACTGCGGCTGGTGACGGCCTCCATCCCCTGGTGTGGGTGGTGTTTGGGAGTTCACTCACTTTCTATAGTTGCATGGTTTGTTTGCGTGCCTGTGTTATTTGTAGTTGTGTTGGTTAGTGCTTTTTGTTACAGTTAGGATAGTCCTCTAAAGAAGACGGCTGGAGACACGAACCACACGGAAAGATTCCAACTATAAGACGGCAAAAGATGGCACAGTGTGGGTTAGAGAAGAAGTGGGGAGGCCGCTCACTCATGGCCAACTAACCCTCATGCCCCCTTTGAGCATTTTTGTACATTTTTTGCTATTTTTTTTTATTTGGTAATAATTTTGGCTGTGTTGCATCTTTTGGCATGAATTTTTTTAAACTATGTTTTTGAAATCCGGTGTCTTTTTCTCTCTCAGGTCTTTTTTACTCTGTTGATGCATTTTGCACCCTTTTGTCACCTTAGTGGCCAAACGTGTACACGCACAAAAGCAGCTATAAAATCATATATTATTTTTTTCAGCTTTTTTTCACAAGTCAATTAAACAACTTCCCCCTTGCTCAAAACTACCAAACATTAAATTATTTTTAGCTATTTAGCTTTTTAACCCTTTAAATGCCAGGTTAATTGTGTGGAGTATTTCAATATTTATCACAAAAAACATTTTAATATTTTAAACATAACAAATAGCAGGGAGATGAGGCTATGAGTGAGTCTTCCATGTGTCAAAGTTTAGCAGCAAACACACGTAGATGTGTGCATTTTGACTTTAAAAAGTAGCTTGCAAGCTGAAAATGTGGGCACCCCTGCATTACTACAAATACTAGATATGATGTGAAAACTAGAAATGTATGCAGTCTAAATGATTAATTGCTGAGGAGTGTGTTATTCAGGTTGTACCTACAACGACCTTCCTGCCCGTGGAACCTCTGACTGAAACATGCTTACTGCAGAGAACCACACATGGCTTCCTTTTCATACAGACATTAACATCACTCTTGACTGTTACTTTGCACAAGGGCAGCAGACAGTAGACAAAAAATCAGTTTCAAACACATAAGTTGGAATAAGACCTGCACAAAATCTTTTATGTTTATAACAGGGAAACAATATTCAAGCCCCCTGGTGTCAGGACCCCACACATAGTGACCTTATAACATGTGTAATATTTGCAACTCTAAAATATGTCCAAAAAAGGAAAATAAATCTTTACTTCACTAAAGATGTTCAAAAACAGAAGGCAAACAACAACCTGACGTGTTGACAATAGCTGAGGAATACAAGATCCGAAAGATCACAATACATCCCATCTGTGTTTATCCACAGTCTGATACAGTAAGCAACCACTTCAAGGGTGAGTGTGCATAGACACTATGTGGATCTATCTACACGAACAGTTTAGGTCCCACATGACATGAAAATATTCACAAGTCAAGTTATTCGGGAGGTGTGCATTGCTCCGGGGCATTTCAAGAACATACATCCCACATACACAAAGTGTAAAGAAATCTGTATCATACCCATACATAATGACCTAGGGGTTTACTCAGAAGCACATGCATCTATAAAGAACATACACACATGTGTCAAACAACCTGCGGCTTCTCCTGAGTGGAAAAATAGGTCCATATGATACATACTGAATGAGAGGTCTCAGGACACATGCTGCCTGTCACATTTCATACTGTTCTATTCTCTCTGTGGTCCAGTGGATGTAATTTTTGTATCTTGTAACTCTCTGTCAGCTGGCTAACTGTCTGTCAGCTAGCTTCTTGGTTTTTTTGCTCTTTGCTATTTTTGCTCTCCAAACTGTCCCAAATGTTTATATATTATCATTACTTAAAATGAAATGGAACCTGTAAATTTTTTGGGCACCTTTATAGCTCAGTGTATACCCACAACACAGCCGTCGAACCCGAGAGCGGTTTGATTCTTTGTCCTGGCAGGCTACATGTCAAAGTTTCCTTGGACAAGACACCAATACCCTGACCTTTGGCACCTTATACGAGGCAACCTGTCCAAAAAGAAGGACTAAAAGAAGTGAAAAAGTATCTCTTTATTTCTTTTTGTTAACACACACTTCTAATTCTACTACCACTGCTTTTAATGTGACAAAATATGTGCCATTAGTGCCAAATTTTAGGGAGTCCAATATTTTGCAGCATTTGAATGCATAGCTGCTGCCATAAGTGTGGACCCTTTTACTCCAGTGCTCTAAGCTCCAAGGAAATGCTCAGGGGGTCATGGGTGCTCTTGCTCTTAAGAATAGTCAGGATTATGACTTAGTTAAGAACACCATGTTACAAGCCTATGAATTGGTCTCAGAAGCTTATGGGCAAAAGTTTAGAAATTTAAGAAAGGCTTCTGCCAAAACTTATGTTGAGTTTGCTAGGGATAAAAAAATCTATATGATAAACGGTATGCTTCCTCTAAAGCTACTGATTTTGATGCACTGACAGTACAGAGGTACATGACTATATTAGACTATATCATGTCATATTGATAGCATCTATTTTGCTTCGAGTTAAGATTCTCCTCCCTCTCACAGCAGACTGTTCAGTCTGTAAACATGCCTGGTGCCTAAGATTGATTGTGATCCCTTTAACATACAGACAAAAGGTTTTATCATTGGCAAATGAGAGTCAGTGATCAAATCACGCCGGCATCAACAAAATGTACCAACTTGTTTTTAAAGACATCTTCTGGTCTGGACTAAAACAGGACGCAGCCTGACACTGTCACAGCTGTTTAAGTTGGTTGGTAAGCCGAATCAGCCTCCTCCCACCATACTATTAAGCCCCATTCCTGTACAAGCAGCCCTTAGAAAGCGTTATTGTAGACTGTGTTGACCCTTTACCGTATTGAGCTGGAACAAGGGGGATCCTGTTCCTCCTTTTGCTACTCGGGAGGTAGTACAGGAGTCCTTTGGGTTTATCTCTGCAGACAGCGTTCAGACACATTAGGGCCCTTTAGAGCTTTAGAGGAGCAGTGATCTGATGTCCCTCAAGAACTCACTATGTAAAGCAGCTCTGTGCTGTCTGCCAAATATACAAATACACACTACAAGATAGTTGAACTGGTAAGTGATACTAATTATGTTCTGGAGACTTCAGATAGGTTCTCCCCTAATATAACCAACTACTGCAAGTAAGTCAACGTTGTCACATTGCCCAACTCCTATCCACTGTCACTTTTAGAGGACAATGTAGGTCAGTCTGACAAGTGTCCAATTTAGATCTATTAAAAGGTTATCAGCAAGTTCCGTTAACTGACTATTAACCATTAACTGTCCGTGAGTCTGACATATCTGCTATTGTGACCCCCGATTGATATATGCAGTACACAGTCATGGCATTTGGCATGTGCAGTGCCCCAGCTACATTTCAGCATTTAGTTAAACTTGTTTTGACGAAGCTTCCAAACTGCAGCACTTATTTGGACTACCTTGTAGTCTACAATACCACTTGGGACAAAGACATGACCAGTCTGAGAGATGTAATTCATAAGTTGGCAAAGGCAAATCTCACTCCTAACCTTGCAAAATGTGAAATTGGTAAAATTACCATTACTTACCTAGGGAAGCAGGCTGACCAGGAACAAGTTAAACCAGTCCAGGAGACAATCTCTGCTATTGTCGGGTATTCCATCCCGACTGCCCGGCGTGAGTTGTGGGGTTTCTTAGGAATGGCAGGCACTAGATCACACTACGAGATCAGGTAAACATCCCTAAGACTGCTATAAATTGGCAACTTTTTACATTTCCTACTTTGAGATATGCAGAGACGCCTTTCAGGTCACATTTGGGACACAGACCTCTCTGGTGGGTGAGAAACCACAGGAGAGACCACAGTTAACTCTTCATTCAAGGGCCCAGAGAGTGAAGCCTGGCCCTGCAGTACCACTGACAGGACAGTATAAGGATTAGGATTAATAATTGACCACGACTGACGGCTATGTGACATAATCCTTGCCATAGACCTACACTATAACTAGTTCATGCATACTGCAATCCAATAGAAAGCATAAGAGAACCGGCTCCTAGATCGAAGTTACAGCACCAGACCAGGAAGCACTGAAAACTCATGCTTTGTCACGGAGAAAGCAAATTTAGAAGCTAAATACTGAATTCTGAATTCACCAGCCAGACATTTGTACATCCATCCATCCATCCATCCATCCATCCATTATGTGCCGCTAACACAAGACAGATGTTGAAATACACTGTCTTTCATCAGAAACTAGTACGAGCCATAGATAATTGTCTGTCCTGAGACCAGAGCTTTTGTCAGAAATGATAAACTGCCCTATATTCTGTGGTGCGTTTGAGCTTGTGCTGTGTGGTGATGATGAAAGTGAATCTCTTGATGGAGTAGTACCTGCAGACTGTGCTTAAATGGACATCTGAGACCGTACAGAATGAGCTGCATGACTGCATGTTCTCAGTTGAATTAGAGACGGGCTAACGTGTGTATTGTGTATTGTTGCTGACATGGTCAGTACACGGACACGGATAAGCTGTGGTGTTGCAATGATGATCAATTAGTACTAAGGTCCCCAAAGTGTGCCAAGAAAACAACATTACACCACCACCACTACCCTGAACCGGAAATACAAGGCAGGATGGATCCATGCTTTCATGTAGTTGATGCCAAAGTCTAAACCTACAATCCGAATGTCGCAGCAAAAAGAGACTCATCAGACCAGGCAACATTTTTCCAATCTTTTATTGTCCAATTTTGGTAAGCTTGTGCAAATTGTAGCCTCAGTTTCCTGTTCTCAGCTAACAGGCATGGCACGGTGCTGCTGTAGCCCATCTGCCTCAAGGTTTGACGTGTTGTGCATTCAGAGATGCTCTTCTGCATACCGTGGTTGTAATGGTATGACCTTTCGTCCATTCTCTGCCCTACAGTTCTACCAGTCCGTGTCTGTTTGTTGACTTTTAATTTTCTCTGAATTGGTCTGGTTCTTTGTCTTTTGTTCCTCTGCGCCGTTCAGGAAGTAGTTGGTTGTGTTCATTGTTTCTGGTGTCTTATGTTATGCCTGTTAATAAGTTATCTGTCTCCCCTATCACTTATTTGCATGCATGGTTAATTTATATCCTGGTTTAACTCCTGTATTTTCCTACTTATGAGAGACTTATAGTTTATCACTTTTGCGCCTCAGTTTATGTTATTCCTCTGCCTATGTTAGTTAGTCTGTTTTTTTGTTAGCGTTTAGTTTATTCTACGTTTGCTGTGTTTCCCTTCTCATGGAGTGATTATCAGTTCAGCAATGTTTCTATGTTTTTCTTCCATGGTTGTTCCGTTATTAAAACCTTTTTCTTTTACTCCTGTTTTTTTGAGTGTCCTTGGGTCCGCTAATCCCAAATCCCATACAAGAGATGGTTGTGCGCAACAATCCCAGAAGATCAGCAGTTTCTTAAATGCTCAGACCAGCCCATCTGGCACCAACAACTATGCCACATTCAAAGTCACTTAAATCATCTTTCTTCCCCATTCTGAAGCTCGGTTTGATCTGCAGCGGTTGTCTTGACCATGTCAACATGCCTAAATGCATTGAGTTGCCACCATGTCATTGGTTGATGGTTTAATTTTTACCACTAGGGGGCAATGCATATTGATCAGATTTGCTGGTTGCTACTGTACCAAAAGGCCACCCAGCAATTGTTCACACTGACTAAAAAACAGTTCTCATTGAAGGCATACATTAATCACTCGACCACAAACATTTGTGGGCAAAACTGGCCTGGAACTAGGTTGTGACAACATTGTGACACATTTTGTGCCAGAAGAAGAAACCATAGTAAAGAGATACGTCACCTGCTGCCTGTTAAACCTGGCTGTTGCTGCAAATTTTAAAACATACCTACAGGCAAGATTTCTAAATGTTATTAGGAAAGCCAATACAGCACAAACATTACTATCGTTTTCATTTCTATTCTGCTCCATTATTCACACATCAGGTGTGAGACAGAGTGTGGGGGTTAAGGTTAGGGTGGTGGTAAGAGTGAAAAGTGCTGATGTGATTTCATGTTAAGCCTTTAGAGGAAACCACAGGGATCCAGAGCCAGTCATGTGTTTCTGTGCACGCAAGCTGACATGTTAAATATCATTTCACCAGTGCAATTACTAAACGCTAAAACGAAACCATCTGTCTCCCAGGTGTGCAAGTGTAATGTAGCATAGCACAAGCCAGGTCAAGTACTCGGAAACAACTGCAGTATTCAGCATTGTTTCCTAATGAACACAACAGCACATAGTGATTTTGTTATGCAGTGTTATTAATGTTCTTCAGCAAAAAGCCAGTAATTACCAAGTTGAAAAAAGTTTCATTTGTAATGTCTTTCTTTCATTGTGCTGCATAAACCATTTAGAACCATGATATTGTGTCTCTGTTAAGCAGTGTAGTAGCAAAGTAGATCAATTAGGGGTTCAGGGGAGGGGTGTATGTGTTTGGCAGGATTTACCTTTCCTTTAGTAATGAGGCAGATCTGGGTATGTATGTACCTGCTGGTTGTGCTACCATTTGTTACACTGAAAATAGCCAGCAGGAAAACCTCTGTATATAAAATTTGCCGTAGCATTAAACCCACCATTTCCTTCAACCCCTGCATCACACACTGCATAAGGCTCACTTTGTCCAAAGTATTAATGAATCAAGCTCATTTCAATGAATGGTTGCATTACAAACATGAGTACATTATAAACAAGGCAGTCTCTTGTCTCTTGCAATCTACATGCTTTATTTTACAGTGACTAAAACTCTATTCATGTACAATATATTGTTTCATGTATAGCTGTCAATCTATCCACTGCCTGTTGCTTTGTTTCTCTACTCTACTGTGCTGTTTCACAGTGCAGCCATTCTAAACATGTTAAATCTAACTTTCAATCAACTTATTGGCTATGTTGTCTTTTCAACTTTTGTGAAACAGCTAAATAGTACAAATAGTCTAAATCAGGGAAAAACCCACATCACCGAGTCTTCCTAAACTCTACAGACAACCATGAACACTATTCACAACTAGTACAGTGTCTGCTGTTTTGATATGAAGACCCTGCTGCAAGTAGTAGTATGTATTCTGAATTTTGTAGAAACCATAATATGCATTTCAGAATCATAATTTTATTTTTGTGCTCCACTGAAACAGTTATGAACAATTAGTTGTGGAATCCTGGACAGGACAGATCAAGTGCTTGGCGCTTTTATCCAAAGCAATAAAGGGAGCTAGCGCTGGGTGTCTGGCTCAAGGACACACCTGGTAGGGGATGTACTAGGAGCCAGACGGAGCTTTCAACCTGCAGCCTTCTGCATCCCAGACTGATGTTAACCCACTGAGCTACCAGGACTCTATACATTTTGTGGAAACAGACCTTCATTTATGGACCGACAATGTTGACAAAGCAGATGAGCCACACATTTTTGTTTGTTTGTTTGTATTATTATATTATTAAGTAAAGCTCACAAAATGTACCGATATAGCTAAAGTATTAATGGTGGTGATGAGATAAGAGTATGACTAGAATAATGAAACCACAGTAACACCCACAGTCCCCTCTAAACCTTTGACTTTTAAAAATGACAGTAATGGGTAAAGGTAACAGCTTGGTGCATGAAAAAAAGTCTTTGAAATATTTAGTTGATCTCAATTCATTTGCAGCCCTGGTTCTGCTGTTCCTTCTTACAAGTGGCAGAAAAAGTGGATTACATTTCCAAAACCCAGACTGTAATCAGAGCAGACACCGCCAACAAAGCCAAGGCTGGCCAGCTGACCAACAGACAGTGGCCTTTTTCATCATCCATTTAAAGATCAATATGAATGAACCTCAAACTCATCAGCACCTTTACTGAAGATGAGATTAAATCAAATTGAATGGCAGTGGCTACAGAAGAATACAATTGTAGCAAAGGGTCAAAGCAATAAAAAAATATGACTTTCAAGTATGAGGAGAAACTAAAACTCTTGAACGTGAACAAGAAAAATGCAAATGCAAATCAGCATACATTATAAAACCACATAGATGTTACTAAAATGAAATTTTTTGCAGTTTGGCTGAACCAACCCTTTAATCTGGGTTTTTTTTATTAAAAGAATGTGAGTAACTGTGATGTGAAACTATTTCAAAATATTTGATACATGACAAAGTACAGTGTACAACATTTTGATGTATTCACTGAAATTATGCTTTATTGTGAATTTCCATGTACTGAAAAGTATAAGACTAAGAGACACCCTTGGATTCAAATAATGAACACCAGTGTGCAGTAGCTTTTGTTCATATGTGGAAGTGATATTAAAAAGGGATCAGAGCTGAATTCATGGTTTGCTCATAAGCAATAAAACCCTTTATCTTCTGTAAGCTCTGATCTCTTCAACCAACCCCAGATGTAAAATGAGGGGAAAAACACTTTGTATGAGTTGACTTTTAAAAGTTGTTCTCTGTGGGTGCATCTGTATCTGTATAAACCATGACCACATCTGTCTGTGGACAGATGAGACCGAAGAAGAATAGTTTGCTTTGAATGAGAAACATTATGTTTGGAGTTTAAGCAGTGCATTCCTTCATAAGAACAGTATCAGAATTTAGGCCTGCTTTGGTGCCTCTGGACCATGACATCTGCTATCTTTAAGCTATGACTTATCTGATTTATAGGAATGTGTAAACTAAAACTCACTCAATTGTATCCAGCAGCAGAACATTGACCATAAACACAAAAATTGTATATCTAACAAATGGTTAAAGCTAACAAATGTCTTGGAATACATTAACCCTATAAAAAGCAATTCATTCAAGGACGCTAACTTTAGTTGAATTAAGGAAGCCCCTCTGGAATGAAGGCAAAACATTTTAAAGCAAATAAAATAAGTCCAGTTGCCACTGATTATGCTTTTTTGGGATGACCATGACCTTTCTGACTGAGAATCCTGGTAGCTCAGTGGGTTAACGCATGAGGCTAGCTCCCCAGGTGCAGTCTGCAGCTGCCCACTGCTCCCCCCAGGGGGATGGGTTAAATAAAGAAGGACACGTTTCACTGCGTATTGTACACTATGTATGTGACAAATAAATTGGAATGTATTTAATTTAGCTTCACAGACAATCTAAGTCGAAGCTGTTCAGAAATTAGGAATTTGCTGAGATAGCTCCAAGTCCACATGTTGGCCTGACTAACAATTACTGTAAACATTTAATTGTTGTTATTGCCTAAAAAAGGAGGTGAACATACATTTGCCACACAAATATTTAAGAATGAAACACATTCCACAATTAATAAATAAATAAATTCCAATTCTAGTCTGTTATTTTACTGGTCTTGTCCGGTTAATTAGAGATTTAACACTCACATTTTTGGTTATATATAAACTTCTTTGGTGTTCAGGACATTTAAGCACGACTATAGATTTTGCTATAGCACATACATTACAACAAACATTACTGAGAGACAGGGTGTTTGTATTTAATATCTCTGCGGATGGAATATTGGGTAAACAATGGCAGATCAACAGGCACATTTTCTGTAAGATTTAGAACTACAGAGATCTATAGTATTTCTAAGTATGTGTGGAGTAGTATAGTGCTTGGTAGTAGTATTACTTATTCTCTCAATACTTATTCTACAATCAATTGACTTAAAACTGTTAAAAAGTAGTTTTTTGTCTTTTCTCTTAAAGTTCAAAAGTAAATTAAAAGGCATGACAGGTGTCAAGGTTTCCTTGTAAATTTTGATCAATCTCACAACTCAGAAGCTAGGTCCAGCCTCAAAGTTGTATTTACACATTGGCAAATTGCAAATTCCCTTATTTTCATCACACAACAATATAGAGCAGGTACAAAACTGAAAAACCGACATGACAGACCAAAGAAAAAATTCGAGACAGAAGAGGTTTTAGAGCAAAGAAAGAAGTGGAATTAACTGTATTAATGAGTTTTAATTACTAGACTTTGTTTTAATTTTCCTTGTCTTTCACTGTAGGCTGTATAGAGAATTTAGATATAGAGTAGATTAGATCAAACTGCACATTTCAGGGTGGCGTTTTATTGTGGGCAGTCTACGGCGCACCTGTGCAACAGTCTTAACATGCCACACCTGTGAGGTAGGATGGATTATCTCATGCCCACTAACACACATGTAGACAGATTTGAGAATAATATTTGAGAGCGATGGGTTTCTGTGTATGTAGTAAAATTTTCAGATGTTTGAGTTCAGTTTATGAAAATTGGGAGCAAAAACAAAAGTGTTGCGTTTATATTTTTATTCAGTGTACAATAAATAAAACATGCAACTACTAAGAGTTCCATTCATCCATTATCTGATGCTTATCCGTTACTAAGAATTATTTTCCCCCAAATTTATTACATTTAGTTTTAATTAATTCAATTTTTATATATTTACCTGATAATCCTCAGTCACTTAATGACAACCCACACTGCACTATAAAAATAATAAAGTTTCTTCAATAAATGTTGTTATCCACAGACTCATAAGTATTTTTATATTATCATATCATAATAGAATCAGAATCAGTATTAGCTTTATTTGCCAAGTATGTTGCACATACAAGGAATTTGCTTCTGGTTGTTTCTAGCTTCTCTAGGACAGGACAGACAGAAAACAAATACATGAAAAACAATAAATTAAAGACAAATTACAGACAAGTCACCAGACATTTTATTATGTACATTATTAGTAGATGTAACACTGATATTATAAATCTGAGTTTGGAGGAAGTAATGGTAGAACTGGCCTGGGCACATCTCTGCTGTTTCACCATGCTCAATTTGAATATTTTAAGTTAGTGAGTTTTCTTCTATGGTGTGAAATTGCGGGCATTAACTTGCATTCAGTGACATTATTGCCACCTACTGTTGAAAAGTGGAACCTGGCGACGCTATATGTTTTTTTTTCGGTAACCTCTGCTCAGACAAAACTGTGCGCACCCCCTGCAATCTCTAGTTTAGGAACCACCGCCGGATTCAACTGCATATTTGACCTATGCCAAGAGTTGGTTCTGAGTCCAACTGATTTCGTCTCAGTTCCTATTAGTCCTCAGGTTTACAGTAAATGTCTGACAGCAGCTTTAAAAGATTTTGGTATATGCAACTGAAAACTTTAATTCTCTCTCACCCAAAGAAAACATATGGTCAGCTTTACACCAATTTTAGACTTTTTGTTTAGCTGACTGTAATCATGCTGACTGTCTGTGTTTTACTACTGTGCAGGATAATTATCATACACTCTACACAAATGTCAAATGCACAGTGGTTTCACAGCACATAAACAGATACAGATTGTTACACCTTATCTCATCAGTCCCTACTTCTGACTTTTTATATTACATGTAAAGAAGAAACCAACAACCTCCAGCCAAAAGATTGAAATGTTTGATGCATATTTCTGCACATTTCTATTTTACATTACGCTTCAGGATGAGATTAATTTAAAGAGCAAGGGGGATGATGGAAGAGAAGTAAATGAAAAATATATGGCCCTTCAATGTGTCTGGATTAAGACGTGATTATTTGCCGTGACGTACAACAGGAATTTGCTGTGTGTGACAAATTGTCTGGGGATAAGAAATAAAGTGATTTGTCTGAGATCAGATTTCTGCAGATACCTGTAGCTATAAATGAGGATGTGTGTCCGTGTAGCTGTCGGTGTGAATGAAGAGTAAAAAAAAAATGTATCATCTGTTTCTAATTGCTGTTATTTATTTACAGCTAAGGAAGCTGTACATAGTACACCTTACCTCCTCAACTTGTGTACATATTGGTGGCAGTTGTTGATATGGGTGACATGGGCCTTGTGGTGACATCATTGGCATTGGCAAAAAATAAAAAACTTTTTTTTTTGGGATTGCAGGGTCACTGATCTGTTTTCTAATGCCCATTTCCGGGGAGTCACCTAATAACCAGCTCGCAAAATAAAAACCACCCGATATATTATAATTTGCGCCGATGTGTTTTCTAAATTCTACCAAGTCTCACACACAACCTGTCAAAAGGGGCAGGGGGTGCTTCCAAATAAAGCACAATTCATTCATAATATTGTCAATCCAAGCCCATTATGTCACAATTCATTTTTCTGGGTTGTGAAAAATCACTGCAAAAACCCTATACAAACCAAATCTGCCCACTAAGGTGTAGATCTACTAGTTCACGTTGTGGTGGTTCTTGGGTTGGGGGATGGGTGTTGATACTGTAGTGCAAAATTAACACAGAATTAACATGGAAGATTGCCACAAGATCCTTTGCCACACATGTGTCTCCACAAATGTCTGATCCTAAGGATGAAGACCCAAATGCATCCACTTCAGGTATGAGTGTGTTGCATAATATGTTGCAAAGACTATGAATGCATATATACTAATGCAAATGTGTGCTCATAGAAATGCCTGGAGCTGAACCCCCCGAGGATCAGCCCCTGCCTACGAATGCTGCAAAATAGCCTTCAGATATCACTAACAGCATTTGAATACAGCTGGTTTGCAAAGGACTAAGTAAGGTAGCACATGGCTTTGTTTTCCCTAGAAATGAGGGTGATGGAAGAAGTTGTCACAGCATGTATTTTGAGAAAACACTAGTTAGCGGTGAAAAGATGCCTAGAAGCTGGCTAGTATATTCTGAGAACAACAACAGCCTTTTTTACTTCTGCTGCAAGCTGTTTTCTAAAAGACGATTTAACAAGTTCTGGACTGACAGATTCGAAGCATGTCAGTTCTCTTCTCACCTCACATGACAATAGTCTTGAACACCAAAACTCCATGAAAGCATGGAAAGAACCGGTGCTGATACAATTGATAAACAAGACAAACGGCTGAGAAAATAGATGGACAGCATCTCACTGCTATCATTCACTCTCTTGCAATCAGAAATTCAGCACTAAGGGAAAAGACACAGAAGCAGATTTTTTTTGTTTTATTGGCTACTGTGACCTGTTCAGTAATTTCATTGGTCTGATGTGACAAGGCTAAATCTTATGGCGACATTAGGCTTGTGAGCCTGTAAAAAATCTGAAATTAGCCACATCATTGTTTTAGCCACAGTGTTCAATGCTGGTGGGAAAAATTAGCAGCTCATAGTCAGAATATTACAGTCAGTAAATTTCACCCATCTCCCCTCCCCATTGTAATGCACATAGCAGTTAGCATTTTTCATGTAGCTGCTGGTCTTTTCACGTTTTCTCACTTTATCATCAAAATTTATTAAATCTGTTTTACCTGTCTGAATCTAAACTCATTCGTTTCCTCATAGCTAAAAGAGGAGGCAGAAAAAACAAACCAAAGCTCTGGTCTCAGGGCAGAGAGTAAGCCAGGACTTCTATTCAGACCAGTTCCTGCAGAGAGACCGAATGTAATTTCAACCTCTGTCTTGTGTTAGTTATTTGACTTCGATGTTGATGATTTTTGCTGTGGTGTTCTTCTGTGGAGCGGTTTTTAGCTTCTTCTATTTGTGACAAAAAGCTGCTCTTCCGACTGACTGTAAACAAAACACTGTCAATTACCGTATTTTTCGCCATATAAGACGCACCGGCATATAAGACGCACCCAATTTTTAAGGAGGAAAATCTAG
>JAUMHJ010049767.1:0-13928 GCA_032361105.1 Microctenopoma lineatum
GGAGTTGTCTCCCTCTCTTATTGGCTGATGTGTCTGCCACTGCCCATACACAAATCCCAGTAACCACCTGCTACAATCTCATTAAAGGCACTGCAACAAGCCAACACCGGACGGGATAACAGGGACTCTTTATCTTACATACTCAGTGTAGACTTTTACAAATGTAAAGCCCATGAAGATCTAGTGATAACATTTAACACTGACAATTAGTTGTTTATGTGGTCTCTAATCTCTACCATTTAACGTGCGCAGTAATTGCAACATTTCACCATGTCCCACTCCATGTATTAAAAAAAAACCTGTAATATACCAGCCCAAAATGTTAGTTTCTCAGTTCACTCTTGGTTGTACACTGTATGCCCACTGTACAAATCACGTTATAATGTAAAAGTGCAGTATCACGTTATTTCCTAAACGTTTTATACAGTATTAATTTATAAAATGAAATGTATTGCGTAATAATGACATTTTTGAGGGGCAATATAACTACAGCATCCGTCAGTGTGTGTGTGGCACAAAGGTGCGGCACAGTTTATGATTGTCTCGATTCACCCTTCTCTTATGTCAGAGGAAATGCATAAATTCTGCAATTTTAACCATAAAAATGTTAAATACAGAAGACAAATGACAGACCAATCAAGTGGACAAATTTTCTCTTATTGTTGTTAGTATTTTACTTAGCATGATGACAGGTGAGGCTGTCATCATGCAACACCTGCCTCACTGGACAGTGGTCACTCTTTCAGTGATGAGGATGTGCACATAGGACCATTTTAAATGATGATTCCTCTCAATAACTTATTGGGTTATCGTGGGCCCAGGACAAGTGACCCGCTTGTCGGCCCCTGCTGGTGTGCAAGGTCATGACACTTGTCACTGATCACGCGGCCCACTGTTAGTCAGTCAGTTTCGGTCATATAAGATTGGGGAAACCTGCAGTCAGCTAAAACTGAAGAAGTTGGTGATGAAGTGAGTGATGAAATGTTTCTACCACATCAAGATAAAATGTGGTCAAATTTCTGTGATATCTTTATGTGGATAATTGAGCATACATCAAAACAAAAATTTGCATGACTTTTATGCCAGTTTGCTAATTTTGAACATAACTTGTTTAGGTGCGGTCAGAATTAGTAATAAAGTCACAAACTTCCAGATGTGGAACAAGGGTAAGAACAGTTTTCTGTTAGCAGCTTTTTCAATGTTTTGCCACACACTTGTAGTTATAAGATTTTGCTTTTATCTTGTTTTAGGGCACCAGTGCTGGAGTGTCATTGTCAAGTGGATTGAGCTTTTTTCAGAACTGGAGAAGAGCAAAAGGTAAAGCAACAGTTGAGAAAGGCCACATTTTTAAAAGTACTTAAATTTTCTGTGCTCATGTTGGTTCATTGCTTTGACCACAACTCCTAAAAACATTCTATGCAGTTGAACTGTCTGACCATTTCTTAATAACCTTTGAATTCACCATAATGGAGACATCCCCTAATAAGAAATTTATTCTAGTCTCATTGTGTACAATACTCGATGCTGCTGCACCTTTTAAAGAAGGAAGTTAATCAGAGGAGGTTAGCTCTATTCTACAATTCACATATCCATACCTTAAAGCAAATATCAAAAAAGCTGGAAAGCTTCACTATTTCAAGTGAATCCTGCGTAGCCTGAAAAGACGGTTTAATAGCATATAAAAAGGCAGGCTGACATTGAGTATTACCTTATCTCTTAGCAGTAATGACTAATTAATTATCATAATAACATTTGAATTATTAAAGAAACAATTGATCCTCCCTTCCACTGATGAAACAACTCCAGCAGTTCCTGACTTGTTTAAGACCTTAGTCTTACTTAGAATACTTTGAACCTGTAGAGTTAATTTCAGTAATGTAATTCATTTAGCAAAACCATCTACTTGTCTCTTAAACCCCATCCTGACTAGGCTGCTCAAGGATATCATGCCCTTGATCAGTTTGTCCACACTGGAGCAGATAAATGTCTCAATTAACAGGTTATGTTCCATAGGCTCTTAAGGTAGCTGTAGTTAATTCTCTTCTGAAAAAAAACTACTCTTGACCCAGGAATTTTAGCCAATTATAGACCAATATTTAAATTGCTCTAACTATCTAAAATCCTTTCAATACTGTTTCAAAACAGTTTTGTGACCATCTACGCAGAAATGAGGTGTATGAAGATTTCCAGTCAGGAATTAAGCAAAATTAGACTCCCATAGGCAAAATTATAAGGAGACACTCAGCAAATGACACTCAGCTATATTTATTCATGAAACCAAGCGAAACAAATCAGTTAGTCAGACTTCAATCTTGTTTGAAATACAATAAGGCTTGGATGTCCTGTAATTTTCTACGTCTTAATTCAGACAAGACGAGGTTAGCATATTATTTGGGCCTCAAAACTACAAGACACCTAATCTAATCATATTGCCACCCTAAATGGCTTTATTTATGTTGTTTTTCTGTCACTTTTTCAGATGGTTACAATGTGTCATCTGGTTACTCTGGAGCATCTAACTCCTATTCCAGCTGTTGATAAATTTGGCAGACAGCTTTCATCTGTTGACTTGAACAGATGAACCAAGGAAACCACTGGAATCACACTGCAGCTATAACAATTTTAACATATGAGGGTGAAAATAAATACAAAGACATTATAACATAAATAAGGAAATTCTTAGGTTTTATGCACATGATCATCATGATCAGCAACATTTACTTATATTAAGTATTGTTTGTGAATGTATAGTTTAACTGTAGTGCAATTGCATGCAACAGTTTTCCAACATAATTTACCATTAAAACGTTTTTGTGGCACTGTGCTTAATGCTCCACTGCTGACATCAGATGTTAGATATACAATATGAGCAGATGCAAAATGACTCTTTTCCCAAACAAATCAGTTGATTATCAGACAGATCAGGATATTTGTTTACTCAGTGGTGGCATTATAATGAAGAATTGTCTAGGACAACTCTGTGACATGGGTCTGTAGTCTGCCTTTTATGGTCATCTCCAAACTATCTGCCCTGCCAGACACTAAGTAAACAATGAACTACCTAAAGACATTAGGAGGTCGTGAAATTTAGCACAGTAGTAAGTGTAGTAAGTGTAAAACGAACAATTTCCATAACACCAACAAGTTTTGAGGAAAATATATTTTTTTAAAAATAACAGAAGGACTTTTTGAAAATCAATGTATTTCTACTTTTAGGACCAGTTTTAGTTTTTATTATATATCCCCAAGAGTACATTTGTGCATGATGGGCATGAAAAAGAAGTACAAATACTACTTGAGATAAACTATGTTTTTTTTAGTGTAGTGGGGCAATGTAGGGGTTTTCATATGTCTACTTAGTTTTGAGGACTATGTCCTCTTTCTACTCTCCCCAACCAGTCGAGGCAGATGGCTGCCCACCATGAGCCTGGTTCTGCTGGAGGTGTCGTACGTCTCTGCTGTTGCCTAGTGCAGTGGTTCCCAACCTTTTTTCCAAGGGACCCCTATTTTTCTAGACAATTTTTTGATGACAGGTCATCATTGTTTACAACAAACGTCATTACATGTTAGATGTGCATTGATTGACTGCAAAGGCGATTGCGCATAAACAAACCAAGTGAACCAAAAGAAAAATCTGTATCTTGTCGTGCTAATGAAATAACATGAAGGGGTACATAATACATAATGGGATTTTTTGAACTAGTGGTCGTACATTGAATGTAAAATTATCATACAAATACAATAATTGACGTACGTCTGGCAACACTGCTGCTCATGAGTTGAAATGATGAGATGGAGATCAGGGTTATGGTAAATGAATAATATAACAAAGAACTTGGGGCCACTTTTTTACTAATAGCGAGCAGACAGGCTACATTTACAACGTAAAGTGCTTTGACTTTGACAATGACTGTTGTCATTTGGCGCTTTATATAGATAAAACAAATTTAATTGAGTTAAAAGGCACCTTATCACTAGTGAATTAAAGTAGTTATAAAGGTAGGAACATAACATACAGTGGTATGGAATAGTTGCCATGGTGATAGAGATGCTCATTTCAGAATTAATTGCACTGATAACCTTTTCCTGAGCTATAAAATCTGACAAACACATTGCAAAGATATTTTATGATTGACAATGCTTACTTGTGTAAACAATTGGGGAATCTTCCCTTACATGAAGGATCAAGCTACTTAACCTGCCAGACAGGTGCGTGACTCTGTCCAACAAATAATTCCAGGAAGTGGACTGACTATTGCTCTGTATGACTGGGGATACAGATTATACAATAAAATAATGGTGTCTACTTGACCAGAGATCTCTTGGATGGCAAAACACAACTAGAGGTAAACAACTACAATCGTCACTTCACTGTTATCTTATGTGTGTACTTACTCATGCAGAGGTTGCATTAAATAGCCTTGATACTACTTTCTGACGCTCTCCCTCTCTTCGCTGCTGTTTTCACCTGTGTGTATCCTTTGTGTGTATGCATTGTGGCACAACTCTGCTGCGTGCGATACAGAGAGACAAAAATTATGGCATTATGTAAATAACACGAGGCTGTTTAGTTAGTTTGATAAAAGAACAGTTTTATAGGAAAGGAAACCAAAAATGATTTCTAATGTGATCTAGCTATGCACAGAAAATCAAATTAAAGAAAATTAATTCAAATTATTTTGTTATTCAATAAAATTTTAATAATATAGAAAAGGCAATTTATAATTTTTCTTCACAGACTTTGTATTTGGCAGCTGGCCCATGCTAATATGCTATTTTGCTATTATGTAAATTGCAATTGTTTTATTTGGGTTAAAATGTCACTATCCTGAAACTATTTATTTATTGTAAATGCCTTTTCCATGCAGAATATGAGTGCACGAACCTGTTAACAGCTTAAATACATCATGTCACTGAGGCTACTATGAATTAACATTTTGAACCTCAACTTAACGTTCTGTAATTGCCATTATATAAATAGAAGTGGTGTAGTGGTTAGCCCTGTTGCCTCACAGCTAGAAGGACCTGGGTTTGAATTCCACAATGGCTTGGTTCCTTTCTGTGCGAGTATTGCTAGTGTTGCTAGACACCCAGACTGACAACAAAAACTTCAATACATGAAAAACCATGTGGAATAAATGATCGAAATATGTCTTTCATGTTTTATTTTGCTTTTATTTACCTAGTACATTCACTACCTGTGTTGTAAAATGGTTCTGTAAAAGTCTATACAAGAGTGGAGACAGAACATAAATGTACTATTACCTGAAATTTCCCAGTGTCCACTTACTTATCTAATTTATCAGATGAGCAGGCACACCAAGGCGTGCCAAACCTTGGATCCCTTAGCAAACCACATATGAATTTAAGGTTTAGCAGGAGTGGAGTGGCTTGTTTAAACAGCTTGATAAATTGTGTCTTTTATTAACCAAGCGCAAAGGTGTAAGGAGTGGATTGTATGTATCAGCTTGAGTTTATGATAAAGAGAAGTTTGGTTAAAAATATGATTATTGCTGGTATAAATGCTGTATCTGAAATGTGAGCTGAACAGGAAAACAAGTTAGATGTCATCTTAATCCATGTATGAAAAATCAGTTAATATATCCTGTATGTATATGTTTGGGGGGTGCTTGCTTGAGGGTTGTTAGTTTATTAATAATAGAGATAATATATAGTTAGCTTCATAAACCTCACTCTTGTTTGATTTGTGTGATTTACTTTATTTGTTGAACATTGTTGGTAGTTCAGGAAGTAAGAACTGACATATATAGCCAGTGTATGGGGTTAGCAATCGAATTTTACAGCCAACTTCCTCATAGTTTGCTTTGTTTTCATTATTGTGAAAAAACAACAACTGTGACCTCAATTACTATCTATTAAAGGCACACAACAACAAATATAAGTTAACTTAATGTGTGGACTTTCAAAATGTATTTAATTCGTGTAATCATTTTGAGTTAAAAACTTCAAGACAGTACAACTCTTATTTAAATTTTTTTTTCAGTTGAAGTAATAGAAACTTGCAAAGCTATGCTTATGCTTCTTGAACACTGCATTTAAATTATATAGGAATAAATCAGAAACATACAGCAACAAAATCTCTTAATCTAAAATTGCAATTACCACCTTAATCTTTCATTATAGTACTTTTATAATTATACTAATTGCATAATTACTCCTAATTTAAATGTTTGTGGTGTACTTGGCTGGCATTACTGTTGTTACGGGAGTCATGATTGTAACTTAAATTCCTCAAATGATTTTGCGAATGCAGTTTTCTTTTGTAGCACAGTATTCCAAGATATTTAGGGTGCATACGCTGTGGAAGTGTAAGCATATCTTGTTAAGCTAAAGAACCTGAAGAAAAAGACAAAAGTCATTGTGTTTCTGACAGTTTGATCACAAACATGTTTCTTTTGTTCTGCCTTGAACCATAGAGCAGGTCCCAGTTCTCCTAATGGGTTGTTATCCTTCTATTGCCCAGTCCAGCTCTTGGGGTGTAACAGCTAGTCTCCTGGTAACTCATCCATAGTTTTGAGACTGTGTTGAGAAAGGTAGTGTGACCTGAGCCCAGCATTCAACGTTTATGTTTCTTTTAAACTACTGGGTTCAGAACAAAACCCATTTTTTTGTCCAGGTTCGAATTTTTACATACACTGGGTTAAGAAATTCTCTAAGGAAAGAAGAATAATAATCAGCTTTATTGTCATTGATTATATTTACATGTTACAATGAAATATAACTCATTGCATTTAACTTACCCCCCTGGGGGGAGCACTGGGCAGCTACAGGGGGCACCAGTGTTTCGCTCAAGGACCAATGGGAGTATGCTGGGATTTGATCCTGCCATCTTTTGTATTCCAGTCTGATGCTTAGCACATTGAGCTACCTGGCCACCAGGGAGATGCACAGATCCAGCCCACAATGCACTTGTTAAACCTTTACCCTGTAAAACATGGACTCCACCCGTGGCCTGCACTCAAACACACCTGCAAATAGTGATTCCAGTGGATCATTGAACACCACCACAACAGTATGACCAACGTTTCTAGTGATACTGAACCTTTACATTATAACAAGATACTATAGTGTTATGTTATTAAGATATCTGTACAGTGAACAACGTGAGAGAACCGAGAAACTGATTGTTAGACGCAGACACATATTTCACTCATATTTCACACATTTAAATGATTTGAGTTTCAATTATTTGTGGTTGATCTTCAGACCCCACTCTTGTGTGCACTAATCTACCGTCCTCCAAAATATGATGCAGACATACCTTTACTATTAACTAAATACGTGTAGTAGTTACTTTTTCCACTTTAAGATGATCGCCTGTCCTTTGGCCCTGCAGTCCATGCTACATTAACACAGATCATCACTCGCGATGATTATTCATTCGAAACACATTTCCAACCATGGTTCCATCAGAATCAGAATCAGCTTTATTCGCCAAGTATGTTGCACATACAAGGAATTTCATTTGGTCTTTTGTAGCCACTGATTTGGTCTTTTGTAGCCATGACGGGAGTGTTATAGTTTCGTTTGAGTATTTCAGCTGTATTAATACAGAGTTGTTGCAGTGTACACACCGATCACAAGACTTTTTAGGGGACAAATAATAATTGTGAGTATTTAATAAAACTAGCAGCGTATCATGTACCTCTCTAACAGCTGATAAAAACTCAAGCCACAATGAAAAAGCAACGATTGCAGAAATGCACGTGATGTTTCCAAGCACACCAATTCTGGAAACTGGAAATGTTATTTACTGATAAAAACTAAGAAAATGTACTAAAGTCGTACAAGTAAATGGTTCTGTTGGCTTTATAACAGCTGTACCTTGTAAATTTTAAGCGCCCAGTGTGTGTATTTATCAGTTTAATCGAGTCCTGCTGCTTGACAATACGGCCGAGGACTGATCTAAATGGCTTCGTCTAACTTCTGTTACAATTATTGAGTTAAAAAAAAAAACACAGAGCACGCAGATATACCATTACTATTCACTCAGGGATACGCGTAGTTTCTCCAATTTAAGACGGTCGTTCTCCTCTGGCCCTACAATCCCTGGATCCCAAACAGAGGCTTTCACAACAGCATTCAGCAAAACTTTTAGTGCAAACATTTCCAACCGTGGGTCCATAACGGGAGTTTTATGCTTTGTTTGGTCATTTCAGCTGTATTGTTGTGTTCAGTACAGGCCTATCGTTTTCCCATTGCATTCAACATGCTAACTGGCATACTATTAGCTAAAGGCTATTAGAATGTAACAGGTAGGGGGGTTGTTTGTTGCACTCTGACCACTCTTATCACATTAGGTAAACGTGAGAAACATTACCTTGATAGGGAAAGCATCGTATTGCGTATTGCAGACGACAGCCAATCTGGTATAAAGGGGCGCGGCTTATTATTTATTCAAGGGTAGAGCATCGGCCCCATCCAGTGTCAGAATATGTGCATTACACGCCACCTCATTTAAATAAATGGCATATAAAGAAATTAATTACAGACAAACCATCTGATCAATTTTTTTCCCAGCAAATAGCACACGATTCTGCACGTAGACCCACATTTTGAAGTTTGAACAAGATTTTTGTTGACTCTGTCCTCCTCCTACTCAATCCTGGACAGTCCCTCCCACCCCCTACACTGTGTCCTTGCTTATAATTAGAAATCATGACTTGGATAGACATGCCAGGAGATTCAATACCTGTCAACTGTGAAATTAGGAAGTGGTAAATCACAAAATATACATATATCTTATAACTTTAAAAATAACATTGGAAATAAATGTAGTAATTATATAATTATGTCAAAAAATCAAATGAGATGCTCCATTCAGATATTGGGTAATCAATAATGATAAAGTTGGAGTTACAGTTGTGTTTAAGTTTGTCAACAGTGAGAAGTAAAAAAAAGGGAATAAATGCTGCAGCACTTAGGAAAAATCCACTGACTCATGACAGGGTATATACAAAAATCCTAAGGTTGAATTTACTACCTTTTCCAATACCTCTTGAATATGTTTAAAAACCAACATGACATTGAGCAGCAACTATTATAATTGACAACCTTTCTAACTTTTAAACTGATTAATACACTCTGGTTCAGTAGAACACAACTGACAATGTCCTGTCTACTGTAATGACTAAATGAAATTTCCCACCATAGTACGTTTGCTTTGGTCCAGATGTGTCTGCTACTGGAGCAAAAAAAAAAATACAGGAAATATATTTGTAACCAGACATCTTTAAGGCATTGCACCTTTTCACGTTTGTCTGTGATTCATGCAGCATGTTTTAGATGTTCTAATGACAAAAATGTAAGTCAAATTCTGCTAAATACTGCAAATACCGCTGATAGAGACTCTCTGAACATTTACTTCAAGGACATCAGACCCTGATAAGCTTGGCAGTCTCTGGATCAGGGCCTTCACTCTGGTTATTTTTTCATAGACCATATCGCACACATTTGTGTTTAATCAACAGTGTCTTTTTGTTTGTTCAGTGGTATCTGACTATTTGCTCTGTATGTATCTGTATTTAATCTTGTTGACTTGGCTGCAATGTTTCTTCTTAGTCTATGTTATTCTGATTCTAGACAAGCAGCCTGATTTATCTTTTCTATCAGAACTTCATCTGTGACTTTGGGGTTTCTAAAGTATGGTTTCAACTAAAATCTTGCTGCTTCACTCAGTAAACCAGTCTCTAATGAATGCAGGAACTTATGTTGAATTACGTCTGGGCTGAATTGTCCTTCTGCAACCCCATTATCAAGTTATTCCTAACTTAAAAGGGAGCATCTACGTGAAAAATGCACAGGATTCCACACAAGGCTTTTATTTTGCTTATGCCATGATTTCATGCCCATAATATGGTGAAAACATTATATTGTGTTTATTTAGTGGATCCCATTACATCAGGTCCAGGAATACTTTCTTCCAGTCTGACATGTCACCTGTCTGACATTTAAATAAGATTTAATCAATTCACATGATTTACATCTGCAATGAATACATTCATACACATATTCTGGCTGAATATGAATCATCATTGTGTTGATTGTGTTTTCTCTCTAGTTGAGATGGCATTACCAAAGACAATAGGCTACACAATTGTTCTTCTGGCTGTTTTCTATAGTCTGGAAAAACAAGGATACAGACCGTCTGTAAAAGTATTCTTTGAGGTAAGAATAATTGACAATACAAATTAAGTAACAGCTCTCATTATAATAAAACATAAAACAAACATTTGGCTATCTTGTTGAATATATTTTTCATTGAATTACTCTAAGTTGATGAGTGGGGTAAAATCATGCAGTTTGTGAAATTCATGCATTTAAAGTTATAATTACAGCAAGTGAAAGTATCATCAGCAACGTTCACCAAAATATTATTTAGCCATTCTGTTCAACAAAATAACTTACATTCTCTTTCTTTACTTTTACTGTATCTTACAAATTTCTGTGAAAAAAAAGTCCCTAAAAATTATTTTTGACTAACATGTTTAATATAAACAATTTTGAATGTCCCGCTCTTAATGACACATTATCTCACAGAAATATTAGGGACAGATTAGCTACATTCAAATTAAAAGGAGAAAATGTATCATGAATTCATAAAATTTTTTTTTCAGAACTCGATGGATACAAAACCATCACACATTCATACTAGAGACAAAAGAGCAGGTGAGTCACATTTTGATAGTATCACCACAATGTATCAAGTATATAGTGTACACCATGTGTACTATTGAATCAGTCTTTTGTTCTCAATAGAGCCAAAACGATCAATATGTGATTATGTCTGTTTCATGCCTTCACAGTGGCTTCAAATCTCACCGTTAATACCACTGATTTTGTACTCCAAGCTGTTGTTAACATCTCTGGTCAGGATCTTGCCAGGCTCAAAGCTATCTTGAACAAACTCTTGTTTCCTTTGACGTATGTATGCCCCGTTGAGGTTACTAGCATTGCCATCACAACAGGTAGAACATATTTCATCCATTTTTTACGTAAACTTAAATGTATTCCACCAATAACTATGTCAGTAAACCTTGGTGTCTTGTGTTTTTTGTATAGTTTGTTCACCAAATATCACTGGATACCAGTGCAGATGTGAGCAGAACTTTGCTTGGTCATATAACAGCTGTGTTGCCAATGGGGCCTGTAATTCCATCATTGACAACACATGTGGATGCATTAATGCCCTTCCAGCTGATAGCCAGTACTGCAAGCTAAACACCAGCCAACCAGGTAGGCCCGACTGGTTTGCAAAAAGAATGATTGTGTATTAAATAACATTTACATTTGGCAGAGTAATTAGTCAAATACTATTAAGCATATTCATAAGTGTAAAGTCAATTTACTTATGTCAGGCCTCATACTTTGGCCTGCCTGCCTAGTTCCCTGGTTGTCCCATGGTTCACGGCCCAGATCTCTATACAGTAAGTGAAATATGGCAATACTAGTGAGCAATATAAAATGTGGTGCATTTGAGCAAAAACAAAAAACAAGACTTTCGCTTTAACAGTCGATCTACGTTCCTACCCTCACCTATGGCCACGAGCTTTGGGTGGTGACCGAAACAGCAAGATCGCGAATACAAGTGGCCAAAATGAGTTTCCTCTGCAGGGTGGCTGGACTCTACTTTAGAGATAGGGTGAGAAGTTCGGTCATCTGGGAGAAACTCAAAGTAGAGTCGCTGCTCCTCCACGTGGAGAGGAGTTAGTTGAGGTGGTATGGGCATCTGGTCAGGATGCCACCTGGACGCCTCCCTCGGGAGGTGTTACAGGCATGCCCCACTGGGAGAAATAATAGAATAAATAAATAGTTACTTTACTTTGCTTGGCAGACGCTTTTATCCAAAGCGACTTATAAGGAGCTAGCGCTGGGTGTCTGGCTCAGAGACACTGGTAGGGGATGGTTTAGGAGTCAGACAGGGGTCGAACCCACAACCTTCTGCATCCCAGTCTGACGCTTAACCCATTGAGCTACCAGGCAGTTACATGTTTATTCCCTTGCTTAAAAATAGGTATTACTTTAGCTACTTTTATTTTCTGGGGAAATAAACTAGTTTTAAAGGATACATTCTATATATATAAGTTAATTGTTTTAGAATACCATGAATAACCATTTTTTACCAACACCATCACATTGAGATAACATTGGTTTGTCTGTTTTGTTTGTCTGCTTTGTTGTTACACTTATCAATGACTGCTTTAGCCTCCAACTCATCCACTGCTGAGAGGATTGTATCAGATTCTTTCAGTCATTGTCTTGCTTCCTTGGTCAGGGATATTTAGTGCCAAATTCACAAAAAAATAAGTCATGCTATTTACTACCTTGGTTCTATCATATTTAACACCAAAATATTCAGGATATAAGATTTACTTTTAAAGTTATAATTAATAATTGCCCCACCTTTTTTTAACTTGTTCAATATGCCCCAGACGCCTCTTAAATTATTTTTTCATTTTTCTTAAATTATTCTCATTTAGTATTTTCCTATAATATATTTTTTTCACTAGTTCTTATTCATCCATCCATCCATTGTCTTCCGCTTATCCGAAATCAGGTCGCGATACTAGTTCTTATTCATCCATCCATCCATTGTCTTCCGCTTATCCGAAATCAGGTCGCGATACTAGTTCTTATTATTTCAGTTAATTAGTTTTTTATAAACTTTATATCTAATTTCTGATTCTTTAGTTCTTAGCTTGAAAAAAATCTCTTTTTAGAAGCATTTTGTAATCCTTTGGTTAGCCATGGGTGATTATTATATTCACAATTTCTATTGGTTATTTTAAATGGACAGTTATTATACATTGATTTAAATGTGTCACTAATTTACTTTGACCCATACTTTCCTTAATGTCATTTCTAATATAAACAAATATAGGTAGGTAGGGGTCACTAATATAATGTATTAGTATGCGACTTACCATATTTTGTTCAACATAATTCTGTCTTCACTAAACCATTTAGCCATTGTTCCTGATAATAAAACCACAAATTGTTTACATGACTAAAGTAATTATTGACTGGGTCTATCTCATCCAAATTATTTTGTTGTTGTTGATCAGTGATTCCAAATGTTTCTAGTTTAATTTGACTTAAAGAATTCCTAGTACAGTCTTCAACATTAGATGAAGATATTTATCAAATACACTAGACATCAAATGTATTGTTAGTATGTATCGAGGCAAAAAAAAACAAAAACAAACAAAGCAAATGGGGAAAAGCAAAATGAGCACTTAATGTATCTCTATTTTGGGTTTAGGATTTGTCATTAAAACTTTCATAGCTCCTCATTATCTCTTATCAGTAGCCCCTTTGCTTCTTCTGGTTTTTGTAAGAGAATGGGTGATACTGTGTAACGGTAGATATGAGTGTGAATACTTTGCTTGCCACACTCAGGTTCATGCAAACACTACCACAGGTAAGAATTAAAGGTGCACAATTTATTACAAAGGCCAGAAAGTTATACAAGCAATAAAATATTAGATAGATGATAAAATACAATAAAACTATGGCAAATAAAATAATAAAGAGTTCTATGAATCAAAGAAGAAATAAACAATTGTTGGAATAAAAAAAACACTAAACGTCTGTGCAACATAGCACTTGATGTCGTCATTAACATGCTTGAAATGGAGGACCCAAATGCAGACCAGAGACAAGAGAGGGTTTAAATAAAGGAACTTTATTACAAATTAACATAACCGGAAACAATATGGAACTGAAAATCACTCTTACTACGAGGCTAAATGGCTATACTAAAAATACCAATAGACAGGGGTAGAGATGGGCCGTTTGACACCGAGGCTTCGAAGCCTGTTTCACTCTAATGAAGCAAAGTGGTTCGAAACAGTGTTTCAAAGCGTGTATCGAACCTCCGCGATCACGTGACCGATGACGTTCGAGGC
>JAUMHJ010049768.1:0-13870 GCA_032361105.1 Microctenopoma lineatum
AATTGCTGGTGTCTTCTCCTTGTAAGTCGCTTTGGATAAAAGCGTCTGCCAAGTAAAGTAAAGTAAAGTAAAGTAACATCTGGATCAATGATGGGAGATTTGACTTCATTCAATCTTCGACCTCTACAACGTGGCGCTTTGTGTGTCGCTGCAGTGATGTTAGTCAGCGTTCCCTGAGCCGCAGCTTCGTCTGCCGATTAACATCGGAGTGAATATCTGTCCATGTGCCTTCAGGCACAGGGAACAGCACGCGCTGAGGGAAATATGGATGCTATTAGGGAATAGAAATGTAGCCCTGATGAACGTCTTCCTTCCTCCCATTTGACCAACAGACGATCAAAATAAGTAGCGACATTTCCTTTTCCTGTGTGTGTGTGTGTTTCCATGGCTGTAACCCGTTCTGACACACACACACACACACACAGAGTCCGGAGCCATGTGAGATCAGTGAAACGCCACCATCGACTTCTTTTGTTCCAGGGTGGCATCTAATGTGTCTCTGTCTTTGTGCGTGTGTGTTACACAACACAAATGAATGTTGACATATTCGACAGCTTAATGGGATGCTCACACACACACACACACACACACTGGCATATCATCCAGAAACAATCAGGTCTCAGGTTTCACACATCTCTCTCTCTCATAACAGAGTGAGGGTCTCTCGCTCGCCCTCTCTGTGCGGGTCATGTCCAGACATGTCTGCGTCCTCTCTACTGCTCATGTGAGATGAGGACAGAGTGACTGCAGCAACTATTGCTAATTCTTCTTTTATAAATCAGAGTGACTTGTGACGCTCACTAACTGAGAAACACACAGAAGCAGGTGCAAACCTCCTCCTGTGATCCTTTGTTAATGATGAAGCAGATGAAACCTGAGCGAGCGCCTTACTACTGTGTGCAGTGAAACACCGCATGTGAAACGCGACACTGAGCACGTTGCTGTTTCAGGCCTGCTGCTGACTCTGCAGTTCCGCCGAGCCACCGGACAGGAGCTGAAAGCAGCTGAGATGTCACCCGGCATGTGTGTGCAGATGATGCGTGTGTGTGTGTGTACAGCCTCACAGAATCTGAATGTGTGCACGTGTGTACATCTTCCGTGCTCATTGGATTTCTGTGTGTGTGCATCTTGCAAGCGTCGCATGTTTTTGGCATTTGTGCGGTGATTGATTGCACTGAGTGCTGTTTGGGTCTGTGCCACATTCATCACCCTCTCTCTCTCTCGTCTCTCTTTCACTCTGCTCCACCCTCGGTTCTGTGCTTCAGTCTCAATGAGATCTGGCCTCAGTACGAAGGAGTTCACTCTGTTTACTTCCAGTAAACATTTTCCATATCAGAACCTTTTATTCACTGTTACCTGGTTCACACAGACATTTACAGAACATGCTCACACCACCCGACCTGCTTCCCACTGCTTGTAACTTCCTTGACTTGTCCCTGAATCACGCTGAATAGATGTCACAACTTGTTGCACACATTCTTTGAAGTATATGGTTTTCACAGCAACATTACCAACCTGCCCTCTGGTAGGTGACACAGAATCACTAAATGTAAAGAGCGACCGCCCTGAGCTCTGCTTCCTCTGTGAGACTGCTGAAAAACCTTTTGTGTTCATGGGTTATTCATCAGTAACTGAATAAAACACATCATCTAAACTCCATGCACTGATTATTCCACTCTGTGCAGATAAACACCACAACCTCACTCATTGTATAAATGATCTCAGTCTATCAGTTTCTGTTCTGTAGGCCTGAATAAACGTCTCGGCCCATCTTCACAGACTCTCAGTCCATGTCACCTCAGGCCCAGCTCACAGGTCTGATCCACTTTTTACCGCACGTGCGAGAGCATAAACAGAAGCACATGCGTGTCTCTGTCGTCTCCTCGTAGGCGTGTGTCATGGCGTTAACACAAGGAGAAGACACTTTTCCCCTTCCACTGTGTGGGTATGACTTTGTACTGAGGGACTTCTCTCTGAAGGTGTCTTGCGGGAATCAGCAGCAGCAGGTGTAATGCGCGCTCCTCCTGGGAAACTGTCAGTGCTGCTGTGCGAAGCCTTAACCCGCTGACCTTCATCCACTCTGTTTCACAACAGGCACAGTCACTCCTCCATCCTTTTCATCCTTCTAACACAGTTACTCCTGCTCAGATGGGGTGAGAAAGGCTCCTTACTTTTCATTTGGTTCATGACTGTTCATCTCTGGTTCTATGCTTCCTCTCATTTCTCCCTCCTGGGCCTGTTGCCCAGTCCATTCTTTCTTTCTTTCTTTCTTCCAGAGAAACGTCTTGGCTTGCAGCAGCTGTTACGTGCACATCCTGCCTGTGTGTGTGTGTGTGTGTGTGCATGTACTGAAATATGATCTTGCAGTCGGGATAAATGATTTTAAAGCACTCACGTGTAGTAAACCATGGCACAGGAACTGCCATATAAGGGCAGCGAGCGGCTCCGGCATCCGTTAGGGACTGTGTGTGTGTGTGTCTTACTATGGTTGTGTGGACTCATTTAAGTTCAGTGCCGCTGGTGTGTAGATATTTTATACATGCCTGCTGTTCCTCCAGGATTTAAAACCAGTTTTACTCGTCATCCATCATCGTTAAAGAACAAGGGGTGTAATGTTACATCAAATCCACAATGTGCTTTACTTTGCTTTTATGCTCAGAGTTTGGTGCATTTTCAGAACCACTGGGAAAACAAAAGAAAACATAAGATGCTCGTTAATCAAGAGACATTTTCGTTATTTATTTTGACAGCTTAGAAACCAAAGCTGAGGGCTCCTCGAGGTTTGAAGTGACTGTATGTATGACTGGCAACCAGAGGAGACAGCTGTGCTGATCCAAACTGAAATGTATCCGTCAGCAGCACTGCACACAAAGAGACGTCTCAGCTGTTAGTTTGGTCATTTGAAGCTAGCCTCTGCTCCAAACCTAAAGTCTGTAATCATCATGTTACGGTTATATTCCGATGTGACGTATATTGAGAATGAATTGAGTATAATGCAATGCGTTTTATTTCTTTCACCAAGCTGTGTCTGTTTGTCAGACGCTGATGATTGTCTCCTAGCTCTGAACCCTTTACTGTAATTCACAGGCCCTTTAACCTAAATATTCACAGCTTAATAACTCAGCTGACTGATAGCCTCGGGGTGAGCTGAAGCATGTACAGTTACAGCTCGTCCTTTGTAGTGCTCACTATAAAGTTATGCAATGTTTCGGAAGATCAATCAAAGTGCATTCCTCACACGAAAGTGCCAATAAAGCCGCACAAAGCCGGCGTGTGTACACCCAACATGCAGGTCCCTGCCTGTTACGTGCAAGCTTTGTGGAATTTAGGTGCACGGATAACGTGACAGCAAGACAGAGGCGAGAAACCGAGAGATGCGGTGAGGACGAAAGGCAGAGAGAGAGAGAGGGAGAGAGAGGGAGGCTCATAAAAGGAGACAGAATAAGTGTGCACATGACAGAAAGAGACATTGTTGGTAAGTGGCTCATGTGGGTAGCAATATATTTCTAATTTATTTATTTTGCACATAATCAACATTACAACAAATGGGAATTGCATCCAGATGTGCACCACTGGAACGATCCTCCTCCTTCACGTGGAGGAGGGTGCTAAGGATCTTCGGAGTTGTGAAACTGATCCATGAGGAGGATCGTGGGATATGTCCACACCCCTGCCCTCCATTCCTGACTGATGCTTTTAAAACTGATACACTTATCCAAAGAGTTCTCACACACACACCTGCTCCGCTCTCACCACGCTCCACTGAATGGCCCCTCCGGCCGTGCTGAACTGTGCTCTCTATGCACAAGCACATGTTTGATGTTTCTGTGTAAACTACTCCTCTGCCTCTAATCCACTCAAACAATTCACAGTGAAGATATAGGGGCATTTCTCAGATGTGACCCCCCCCCCTTTCCTCTCACACATGCACACTCTCTCTCTTTAAATGTCGAGGGGTCGCAGCGTGATTCAGACCGCCACTGAAATACTTTCCCATGCTGAACAATGAGAAAGGCCGGGAGACTGTTTATAGAGCTGGGTCAGCGCGCGACAGCGGTATCACACACGCCGGCCCTGAAACGGGAGAACGAACACACAGAGGCAGGTTTCAGGCATAAGTGCTGTGACCTGATTTCTTTCACCATGATAATTAAAAAAATAAAACTGATTTTGTTGCATTCTCGTGTGTGAGAGAGAAACACTGCTACATCAGTTGGTTTAATGCAAATCTTTGCCTTTTCAGGCATTTAATGATTCAACTGCCATTAGTCAGCTAGTCATTCCACCAACGTTTCTCAGAGGCATGACTTATGCCTGACGACATAATTTGATCTGGTCATATATTACTGGGCATTGCAGCTCTGAGGAGGAATCATCATTAGTGGTCTAAATTAATCCCAGTAGCTCGAAGGAGGTTGGTTTCAGCTGTTAAAGGGTCACGTCACATCGTCAGTGTTAAAATTGAGGCTGTTAAAGGTTGTGAGTCATGGTGCCAGGCCTAACGTAAGAAGTTCGGATTGTGCTCCCAGGAAGCCACGAAAGGAGGCGGAAATCAGGTCAAAACACAATATTCGTACGACTTGATTGCATTGTTTCAGTAATTTGACATTTCTGTGTAGTAACAGGAAGCTGAGGTGTGCGTGCGCGTGTGAGGTGTTATTGATCTGTGCTGTGATAACAGCAGCTGGTACACCATGAACTGAGTGAAAACAAAAACTGCAGTTCCAGAGAGGTTACATACAACGAAGGCGTTGTAGAAGTTTTGGCAACATCAGTTTCCGTTTTCTTAACTCTTCATCTACGTGTACACACTCCACAGCACTCCCCCCGTTCAGTGCGCACTAGATAAGATGTTCAGATGAAAGTGTGCCAAACCAAACACGCCCACACACTGATTCCCATGGGATTCGTCTTTGAATGTGTGTGCCCACAGGTCAGGATTGTAGTTAGGGTGTGTTTCAGCAGCTTGGAGGTGACGCTTTATGAGCGCTGACATAAAAAGAGTGATGAACAAAGAAAGAAAGAAAAAACGTCCTTAATTAACGGCTTTGCTAATGATTATCTCATCATTTCCAGATGTGGTGAAACATGATTGATAATCTGGATGACACAGGAAGTATGGAAATTTATACACGATGTCAGGTTAATGATCCACTTCCATTAAGTTGGCTACAGTTAATCTAGAAAAACTCCACCAACAGACTGTTTTACCTTCTGAACCTGAGTCAACATAGCCCTGAAATTAATTGAAATAATTAGATATAAATTACACGACTGCCTGTATCCGAAATTGCAAAACCACAGATAAGTAATAGCCAGTTCTGCACTTCCTTTCTGCTCTCTGCAGCTCACAACTTAAGCTTTAGTTTAGTACTGTACCCTGCAGAAGGCAGCTGCTTCAAGAAAAAATACAGTATATGAATAAAACAGCACTGCCTGCTCAGCACCAACCAGCACACGAATACTAGCTGGTGAAGGAAATTCAGTCACTAGAAAGTGTGAGTTGTTGTTGGTAGAGACCCAAATTGGAGCTAAAATAAGGGTGGACTGAAATGTATTCATCAGAGCAGCACAAGTATAAGTTCAAGATTTGTAGAAGCAATTCAATTCAATTTTCAATTCAGTTTTATTTATATAGTGCCAATTCACAAGGTTCAAGGTTCAAGGTTCAAGGTTAGCTTTACTGTCACTTCAACCATATACATAAGTACACAGTGAGGCGAAACGTTTCGTGCTACATGCAACATACATTGACAACATGAGATAACAGACAACAGACAACATAAGGTGCACATGCAGTGTGCAAACACGCGCTGCATGCAGCACAGTGTTACATGCAACATACATACACCACATAAATTTAACAGACATGTGCAAAAACCAGAGCAGCAAGTGACAGTGTATGTGTCATAATACACCCAGTCTTGATGCTAAGTTACAACATAAGTTATCTCAAGGCACTAAATCTAAAACCTGATGCCATCATGACATTCACAGCTCTTTCCTGCTGTTCTTTTTCGGAGACGGACTCACAACATGGAAAATGCATGACAAATGCTTATCATTGACTTTGTGACCTGAATGTGACAAACTGTTCACATTCGTTAATGTTTTGTTAATGAACGAAACTACATGAGCTCCTCTTTCAAATAATCTCACTGTGTGGATTTCTCCTCCTAACAATTACCTTGTGATAATTATGATACAAATTGATGCTAACATTTCCTGTGGCTGCTTCACTATAAAAGCCTCCCATTTACTTTACTTTACTTGGCAGACGCCTTTATCTAAAGCGACTTACAGGGAGCTAGCGCTGGGTGTCTGGCTCAAGGACACACCTGGTAGGGGATGGGACTAAGAGTCAGACGGGGTTAGAACCTGCGACCTTCTGCATCCCAGTCTGACGCTTCCATTGAGCTACCAGGCCACATTCTTTTCCTCCAACTGAACACTTTGAATGTAAAAAATATAAATATAAACTTGACATGCTTAACGGCCATGTTCACTTTATTAACCATGAAAAACTCAATGCCCTTAGTTAATAAGTTTCTCAACAGCAGTCAATGTGACAGAGTCTGTGTCATGTGTATATGTTGAGTGCATGAGGTGAAGTACTGTGGCGAAATACGTTGTGTTTTTAATTGATCTCAATCTGAGCATGCTGTCTAGGTCCAGAATTGCTGATGGACTGTGAACTTGCAGCCGGGATTTGATGCCAGCTGCGCCTGTATGAATATTTATTTATCTGCATTATCTTTGATATGAATTGATGCTATAGAAAGTGAAGCGAGCTGAACAGTAAGAACAACTTTGCATAAAACAATGCATCACTGAAAGTGTATCTACAGTACCAGCCTGTCCCTCCTGCTTGAATAAACCATGGATGGATAGAACTATGCCAGTCTCATCAACCGACAGCACAAGCACATGCACAGTATTGCATCAGACCCTGAAGATACAGCACTGTGCAGCCAGACGGCCTCATGGATCAAAGATAATAGCTACCTGTATGAAGAGTGGGAGTGCCTTCATTCCCTTTAACCTCGCTTGACAGATGATTGAAGGCGGTAAAAAGACGGGGCTTAAAGAAAGACGTCTCGCTAAGGAGTTTTTGTTTGCTTAGTCTTTATTTACACAAGGAAGGCTTGCTGATAAAGCATGTTCTTTTCCCCAGCTCCTCCCTGCTGTACATCACTTACTGTGTTACACCCCTGCATAGACTAATGCTGCATGTTTTGTCTAGTACTTAGCATCCCACGCCCGAGTGGAGGTAACCCTTCATAACAGAAGATCTTTGCAGCTTTCCACTGTGGTTCTTTTGCTGAAACTATATTTTATCTGGAAACTGTACACACACTGGTGGGCGGAGTCAGAAATACCCTTAAACATGACAAAGAAAAAAAATCACAGCTTGATAAAACATAGCTTTGTGCAAATGTCAGATTTCATCCAAAACAGCATAAATAAAATACAAAACAAAACAAAAAGAGAAAAACAGCTAAAAAGAATAATCACTGATGAGGATACACATGTTTTTCTGCTTCCTTCCAGACCCTGATCCAATGCTGAGCTCATGCTCTGACTCAGGGCCGGGACCTCGATCTGTTCTCTCATACGCTCAGTATCCTGCAGCCACCAGTGAAAGTGACTGGTATACTGCAGCTGGATTCAGCTCCCGCTGCACCACTGGTCTATTAGTTGATGTAGTTTGAACGACTCAGTAAAGAGCTTCTTTAAAAAGAGTCTCATGCTGAGTATCATGTTAAAAACAGCAACGGACTGCATTATGTGACGTAGGATCCAGAGCTGCTGCAGGTTCAACTACTGCCCCTCTGTCCTATTTGCTACATATATCTCATTCAGTGTGTGTTCTCGTTCAGTATTAATGGTTCATTCTGTCACATACACACTGCAGAAACATATTCTTCATTTATGTGAACAAGCCCTTTGTAGACTGTAAAGCTGGTTTATTTTCTGCAGCTTTGAAAGTGTGAGTTGAGCAGACAATAATAAGATTAACCTAGTGTGAAAATGTTGTGTTACAAAGTTTTCTACTTAGTTCCGCATGCACGAGAGAGTAAGCTCATAACAAAAATACAACAACTTTTTTGCTGGAGTTTTGAAGAAAAAAAAACAAAATACACGAACTTAACTGTTTGTGCAGACCACACTAAAGACAGCTGGTATGTGCACGCTGACCTGTTTCCTGCTGTCTCTTTATTGATGTGATAAGTGACAGATTTCTTCTTTATGTTTCCTGGAAGTACAATGTCAACCCTGTCTGTTTTCTTTCTGACAGTAGGTTTCCTGCAGCTCGCCGTCTTGTGGCAGCGCAAAAGCATCACAGTGCACAATGGAAAGTCACAGCTGATGTCACTGTGCGCGTGAGTGTGGGACCACAAACCACAGAAACAGGTGAAGATGCCCTGTTTCCATGGTTGCCACAGCTTTCTGTCAGAGTGAAAACAAGGCAACAAACAGACACGTCTTGATATCTTACATCTATAAAAAGAGAGTATATAAAATAGAGAAAGAGAGCAGGGCTTTAAAGTGGTTCTTTTTTTCTGTAGTCAGCATTGTGGTAGGAAGAAAAGAAAGAAACAAAGAAAGAAAGAAAGAAAGAAAGAAAGAAAGAAAGAACGAACAACAGGTAGAGAAAGTGAGATAAATTCTGGACATGCTGATAGAGTGTGAGCAAAAGACAAAGTGTGAAGAAGTGAGACAGAGCACAGGAGGGAGATGAAAGAGAGGCGTGGAGAATGAATGGGGCCCGCAGTCTTTTTTTTACAGTCAGAAAAAGGGGGGAAAAGGAAAAAAGCTGCCTGAGGAATTCCATTCAACCATTTCTAAGAAGCCGTGGGAATTTATTAGGAAATCCTCCTCTCGGGACAGAAGTGTGAGAGGAACACAGGAGGAAAGATGTTAGAGGGTCATTTCATCCATATCACGCACACACACACACACACACACGAAACACAAAATAACACAACACAAGTACAATTTGGAAGAAGGGAATTTTACTTGTGGTTCTTAAGAAGGAAAAACATTGTTGTTTATGACGGCAGCGCCTGCACAAACATCTTTATCTCATAATGGGTCAGAGTGAACAGCACGTTGTTGAGCACAAACTAAACACAAATATAGAAACACAGCGTGTAGAACACGCAAGAAACATAGAAGTCTTCTCTGCAAAACGCTTAAACTTGCTGCGTAAAAGTGAGAAATAATCCTCAGCTGATATTTCCACATTTTTTTGAGTTCACATATTCCCTGAGACTGAAATACCATGCTCCTTTTCTGAGATCATTACACCGCATAGATTATAAACCTTATTTGCATATGCTGTAATAATCCTCACTTCCCCATGTGACACCCATGACATTTTCAGCCACTGAAAGCCTTTGAAGTTCAAGTTTTATCTTCCCAGAAGTGTTGCATTACCACCTGGGGTTTTTCAAAATGAAGGGTCAAGCCCCAGCAGTGGCTCACAGGTGCCTCTCCACCCAGCACGGCCTCCCGGTACCATTCACACAGGCTTGATTTAATGAGCTGAGGGTCCCAGTGTGAGAGGGAGATATTTCTAATCTGATGTCCACAGCGTGAAAATGTACCCGATCCCCTTTAACTGGACAACAGCCTGGCTCCACGTTCAGCTGTCAAAGTGCTGTCAAAATACATCACCGGGAGGGCAGAGGGTGGGAAACAAAGAGAAAGAAGCAAAAAAGAAAGGATGTGTGAGAGGAAGTGTGGTTTTTTATTCGAGATCACAGTGTTCTTCATAAAAGGTGGAGTTTCAACAGTAACGACAACAGGAAGTTGTTGAAAACGTTTGATCTCAAATTTAAGTTTCAGTAGCACAGATTCAGATTCATTACATTGTACATGTGGCAACTGATAAGGCTGTAGATAATTTTATTTTATAGCTTTATTTGTCTTATATACTCTTGGTAAACCTATTTCCATTAATACATTATCATTTATTTGTAAGTTGCATTTTGAACTTAAGTTCAGTTTTTAAACCAAACCTATTAAATATAAATATAGAGCTGTGTTATTACTGCATTGTTGTTGTAGTTAGCCCTTTAGACTAACGTACCGAGCTGCTGGTCAGTATCTTCGGCTCTTGCTAGTTGATGATGTTAATATTAACCACTGAATGTTTGCTCCCTCAGCACAGATGAATGAAAACAGAAAGTCGTGTGAACAGTCCGACAAGTGTGATGCAACATTTTATAAAATCAGTGCTGCAGCAGCAAGAGTGATGAAGAATGATGAAGAGTGATTATAGAGTCATAATTACACTATATTGTAGTATTTAATTATTACAGAGAATGTCCCTCATCTGTGCATGTGTGTGTTCTGTTTTAGTTGTATGATGTCTTTTTATAGAGCTGTTAGCTGAATGTTGTCCTCTCCCCTTGACAGCACGCACACATGCACACCCCATGAACTCATACAGTAGCTTTACACCCTGTGTGGAAAAACAGCAGAAAGCAGCAGGACAACACATAGAGAGAGAGAGTGAATGAAGACGAGAGAATGAAAGTGATCGAGCAAGTGAAACAACACAGAATGAGAGGACGTGCTGTGTAAACATTAGTCCGGCAGATGAATGAGACTTCCCCTGGTTTGTTTGGTCTGACAGACAGAGGATGAATGAATGAATGAGGTAAAGAGAGCAGTGGGAGGCGCTACGAAAACCAGCAGAGCTTGGACGTCCAGTTATTTTAAGCGTCTAGTACACAGTAAAAAATGGAGTCAATATTACAGCGTTAACCTAACAATGAAAGGTTAACACTGACCGTATAGTAAATTTTACTCTCATTTTCAGTGGGACCAAATGTTATCTGTTAAAATCAACTCTCTAAGTGTAAGTTTTACACTCTTTTTTTAATGTGTACCCGTTCACTTTGGTCAAGTACCGACCAAAGGTGTTCAGTCTCTTCTGTCACAGAATAAATGAGTCTTTGATATTTGCCATGGTGGTTGAGGAATATCTGCCGAGACACACACACACACACAGAGGTCGAAGGTCAACAGAGAGTTAAAGATCTGCTCACACAAGCATGAGCAAACACACACACGTTTGGAAGATGGACAAAGAAGAGCCTTTCTGTGTCTCTGTGCATGAGTGGCTTTACGCTGGAAGCGCTGCTGAAGAATTGTCCTCTTTTTTGGTTTTAGATTCGGTCCTTGCAAACAAACTTTGCTGTTCTAGTCTTTAAACTTAATCAGTTCAACAAGCAAAAAAAATGCTCCTTCACCAATAAAATCTAAACTCAAAACCAAAGAATCACATTCCTCAGACACTTCACTCACTGCAAGTATAATCATCTTCTAATGAAATCTATTGTTTCTGTTCCTTTCAGCCTACACCCTTAACGCAACAACTCTTCTGTCCTTCAGACTAAAAAGGTCGTTTGAGCTCCTGTGTTTTTTAAGAACCTCCTCTTGACAACATAGCGAGCGACCAGACTACCTGGGACTCTCACTGCCAGACACAATGCAAACACACGTTCACCTGCAGCTCCGGGCCCATGATGATTTGTAGCCAAGCTCACAAAATGGAGTTTACTCTCACTCATAGCTGCCAGACAAAAACTGCTAATGTGACATTTTAGTCATTTGATAATTGTCAGTTGAGTCTAGATTTAGTTGGTGCTACGTGCAGCTAGTATTGTTGCAGACCGTAGCTCAGATGTGGAGAAGGCAGTGGTTCGAGCTGCAGCTTGTGATTCCACGGGTAAATAAATCAGACACATTCATTTCTTTCCAGTTTGTAATTCCCTCACATCCTCTTGTCTTCCCAGCTTTTCGTGTTTTTCTCTTGATGTCTGACTTCATTTGTTTTAAATGCCATTACCTCCTGGTCCTCGATGATCCTTCCCGACCTTTGGTGAAATGGGGTCATGGACACGTCTCTGTGTGTGTGTTTGCATGTGTATGTGTTGGGGCTGAGGTCAGAAGTTCAAGCACCTCTAATCATAATGACAAACTAATGAACAGGCAGCACAGCAATTAGAAAAGCAACGGGACTATTGTTTATCGTGTGTGAAGAGTTGACGTTTTATTAACTCATTACTGAGTCACAGGATCACTTTGGTGTCCTCACTTTTATCACCTCCATTTCATCCATGTTTCTTCTTCCGGTGTGATCAGATGATCGATCCCACCTCTGGGGCCAGGAGGCAGGTGAACACGGATGGCAGAGGGAACATTTTTGTTCTGTTTATTGTTTGCTTTCGTTTTTCTGTGTTTTAGTTGACCTTAACTTGAACACAGTGTGTACTTGTACCTTCCAGTGTGTACTTGTAATACGGTTAAAAATGTGATTTATCTTGCCAATATCCAGTGACTCACTTTGTTGTAATCCCACAAAACACACACACACACACACACACACAAAAAGGGTGGGTCCCGCTTTCCTTCCCGTAAGTAAATGTAATTTTTTTCTCCCTGAGAAGAGGAGGACGTCTGTTAGTCAGTCTGATATTAAATTACACAGCAGCTTGGAATTCATCCAATTCAAACAGCCCTGAGTTTCCTTCACAGCCAATCGCAGCATTCCTCACCACCCACGGAATTCCTCTCAGCCAATGAAAAGAGTGTTGAGTGACACAAACGGTATTCCATTCATTCCTGAACGCTGAGCGTTAAATTAGTGGTTTGGTGTTTCCTTTTTTTATCATCTGTCCAAACGTTGCTTGTTCTTTCCTTTGTGTGTGTGTGTGTGTGTGGTTTGTGGAACATAATGTGAGATGTGAGCAACTTCCTGTTTTCAGTTGTTAAGTACATCCCTGTGCGCTTTTACATTGTGTGTGTGTGTGTGTGTGTTTAAGAGAGAAGGGGTGGGGGGAGGGGTGGATGAGAATGGCAGAAGGGACTGAGATGTAGCATATGGTGGAAAGGAAATGGACACCAGCACGATCCTGCCAAATGTGACGGAACATGTGTTCAGTCTGCTGCTGTAACAGCCTCCATTCTTTCAGCTTCATACTCTTCCCTCAGATTTTGGAGCCCGGCTGCGAGTGGGTTTGCTCCCATTCAGTTAGAAGAGTGTTAGTGAGGCCTGATCTGGCCTCGAGGACAGACGAGCAAGTCAGCCACAGAAAACAAGTGAAAAGAAGGTTTATTCTGTTTCTTTGTCTAAAAATGAAGCTGGACTTGTAAAGGTTGTATCTGTCACTGGTTAGTGACAATCAGAAGCATCATTGGTGACCAGCTGCTTCAGCATGTTGAATTGGCAGCAGACATGTTGGGGAGACAGACCCGTCTGACTAGCTGATCAACCTAACAAATCACTGCACAAGAGACTAAATGGTTTCCAGTATCTTCACACATCAAGTAACATCAAGTATGAGTTTCAGCATGAGTTTGCCCAAAGCTTTGTTGTTTGGGGAAAGAAATCTACGCAGATTGTGTAAATATAATTAGGTGAAATTCCACAATATGTTTTCCCTACATGAGGACTGCGACAACCGGGAAGAGCAGCCCTGGTCTGGACTTTTGGTAATTCAGTGTAATAAAGAGAGAGGAAGGGGGGCACTTACTATAAACTGAAAAATGTAGCCTGTATGTCATGTTTCTATCCGAGAACAGGTGAGAACACTTGAACTGTGTCCGGGTTAACAAAGTGGAATGAAACTGTGTTACCTGCTTCATAACACCGACATTTTAAATGTCCTGATGAATATCACATCATAGGAGACCCAAGGTTCTACCAAGACGTGTTGTCAAAGCGCTTTACACTGCTTCCACAATGTCCGTTTGTGTGTGTTGAGTGTGCTGTTCTGGAATCACCTGATCACGGTAGGCGTATTGCGTCACTTCCTGTTGTCGACACTGATCGATCAGTAACACGTTGTTTGCT
>JAUMHJ010049769.1:3424-13856 GCA_032361105.1 Microctenopoma lineatum
CTTAATGCTGAATAATATTATTGCAAACAGAGAGGCCTAATTTATGCAAACGTCCATATTTAATGTAATCCAATACAGTTTAACTGTGATAACAGGAGTCACCTGTGAGGACATCTGTGTGTGTGTGTGTGTGTGTGTGTGTGTGGAAGTGGGAGTGTACTAAAAAGTGGATATGGGGGGTTGAGAGAAATTGATAATAAACACACAGAGACTGAAATAAAGAGGGGGGGGGCTGGAAAGGAACAGAGGCGGTTTCTGTTTGACCAGTAGGACAAGGTAACTTATTGGTTAGAGGACTGTACTTAGCTTGTGGTTGGCGCGCGCGCGCGTGTGTGTGTGTGTGTGTGTGTGTGTGTGTGTGCGTGAGAGAGTGCGTGCGTGCGTGTGTGTGTGTGTGTGTGTGGAGGGGGCCTGCCAGGGTGTGGGTAGTCCCTACAGCGATACTTCTGTGATCCACAGCAGTTTGTAAGTCGGCTGATTTACTGGAAGTGATGCCGTGGCCTGTTTTCTCTCTCTCTCTCTCTTTATCTATCAATCTTATACAAACACACATGTGGAGAGGGTGGATGACACTCGCTGTCATGATGGCACAGAACCAAAACTACCACACCTTCTTGGTGCAAAACAGGCACGGAACAAACCAGGCCAATTTACATAGAGAGCAATTACAGGTGAAAAACAGCCACATCACTGACTCATCGCAGCATAATACAATTAATATGCTTCAAACTGAGTGATGCATTCGAAACAACACTTCAGAGTTTTGATGACCGTGTGAAACACATCGTCACCTCTCTGTTGGTCTGTTGTGTTTTTCTCCAACCACACAGCTTTTTTTGTGAGTTTTCTGCTCTGTGCGATGCACTGCGTGATCTACGAGTGAACTATAAGTGCACGTTTCTCCCTTCCTGAGGAACGTACGTGTAAATACTGAAATCTTTATCTTGTGTAGTCACATTTCTCACTTCAACCATGTGTGTCAGATGAAATTAGGGTAATAAATTATGAGTCCGGAAAGACTTAGACAGTCTAACCTAGGAAGTAGGTCAGCTGTTAGTGATATTTTTTACTTGCCAGTCTCTCCTGTGTCCTGGAGTTATTGCTACAAGCTTCAAACTCAACAAAGTAAAAGAAATCGCTTAGCAGTTTAGGCGTCAAGGCCTTGTAGATGGAGACGCATGTCAGCGATGACTCAGGTGGTTTGAGGGGAGCTGCAGCAGCATGATTATACATGATAGATGGACAGATATGGTGGTGGACAGTGTACAGGCTCTGTTTCCGTGCAGAAATCTGATGTGAAATTTGCATTGGAGTTATTTTAGGACTCCAGGTTATCTAAAGCTTTCTGTAATCTGGAAACTGCCTTTTTTCATGGCGGTGCTGATGGAAAAGTTATTTATCGAGAAAAAGCAATGGGCCTAATATCGATTCCTAAGCAACACCTTTATCAACCTTTGTCTTTTGAAACATCAGCGGTCAGCCTGCTTTGGAGTTCACAGGACCATCATTTTTAGTTTACTGCATTTATCCAGTAGTGCTCTAAAGTAATTGACAAAATATTTCCCAAACTACGCTGAGATGGGTTTTTCTACACGTGAAGCTATATCGTCATGTCTTTAAACATTTAGTGCCTAAATGAATAAATATATGGGGTTAGTTAGAGTTTATCTGTTTACTGAACTACTTGAAATAAGGAACAACAGCCTCGAGGAAACTTGGAACAAACTATCCATCAACTACAACCTCTTCCCTCCTCTGACTCTGTTTTACTGTGACAGTGCCTCCCAACTTCTTCCTTTGCTAAAAGCAAACTAGAGGCACGATTACTGAAATTACTGCAGCCACATTGTCACCGGGGCTTAAACCCATATGAGGCGCGTATAAACTTGTTTTTCTTCTTTGAATTGTTGGAAGCACGTGAAGTGTTGTAACGTAACATCTGAATGCTCTCGTTATCACCGGGGCACTGCACCGTCAGACTACAGTGACCAAAAATAATGACAGCAACCCGCAGCATCACTGTCGCTTGAGGTTTTGTCAGAAAAACAGTGAGAACATAGTGCTGTGTGTATAAAACCAGTATTTGCACCCGAGTGATTTCTTCTACTTTTGTGTATTAATCAGAAATGATTTCTGATGTTCAAGCTTAAATAAACAACAAACAAAGGTCATATAGAATAAAACAACTAAAATATCAAGTTTTTTTATTACAGTCCTACAGAATTTACTGTAAGTGTGTTGATCCTGGCTCATGTGGGACTTCCTGAATGAGTGGCTCCTGAGGGAATTTTAGAAAGTGTGCCAGCTTTTCTCAAATGATAAAAAAAGCACTCGGACTGAGGCTTTGGGGTCGACAAGACTCAGAAATGGCTTTGTAACACATCTCTCATTTCATAATGTGCATAATGTATTGCTGGTTGACACGTTGCTGAAAATTAATTGTTATGTAATTCCCTCATAACACACTCACCAGAACGGGATAGACGGACAGGATGGATGGATTTTACAATGACCTTGAACCCAAAAAAGGTTCATGCTTGTGCCAAATTAGATGAAAATCTCCTAAAGCAGTGCCAATATATTAAACTCGTCAGACAATGAAACAGCGTGATGCATTCAGCCACAGCTGCCACTGGACTAGACATAGAAACTAAAAAAGAAATCGCATCTGCCAATGATTTCCAGAGAATCTGTCTTGGCCAATGAACACGCATTCCTGAGCACATTGTATGATTGTATAAAAGACATCTGTCTGCCCAAGGCTTGAAGATTAGGCAACCCATAATATGCCAAAGTGTTTCATGTGTAACAACGGCCAACATGTATGTCACAAAAGGTTATCTGAGTGGACAGATCCCTGCGCCGCTCACAGAATGGGAAACACTCAAGAAATGAGCTACAGCCATTCTCCACAGTGTGATGTGTGTAATCCATCAGGGTTGACATGTTCTTTTTCCTGTGCCACAGGAAACACTTCATTCTGTCTACTACACCCTGTTTACTGTAGTGTTTAAAGTATGTGATGTGTCTGCGACAACATGCACCATCACTCTCACTACGCTGAATAAGGTATGCAGTTTAAGACAGTGTATCACTGAGTACACTAATATACTGCACTTACATATCAGTTTGAGGTACTTGCACTTGTATAAATAGACTATTTACATTTATGCTCCATTTATCTCGTAGCTGGCGATTGATCGGTTACATAAAAGGTTCTCCATGCATCTGCCCCATATTCACCAGCTGCTGCTTTTGTTCCTTACTGAGGTCATGGAAAACTATTTTTATTATTTACTAAACGTGCTTAAAATATATTATTTTTGTAAAGGAGTATTTGTACATTACATTCATTTTAAAGCATGAGCTCACTTCAGTAAAGAATCTTAAATGACACTTCTTAATGAGTTTTGTTTTAAATAGTTTGGTAATACATAATACGGATTTACACAGTTCACTGTGGCGTCGCCGTCTTTCTGGGACCTTTCACCCGCTTACCTGAAACCCCTGATTTCATGCGAAATGTTTTTGTGCCCGTGTCATGTGCTGTGGGTGTGGCCACAGGTGAGTGGGTTGGGTCTGAGGTGCACGTCTATGGCAACAACAACAAAAGCAAAGAAACAGGAAGAAAACAAGCAGCAAACATGCAGGCTGTGGGACATGTCTGAAAACATACCAAAGGTTGTTTGTTTTAGAAAAACATGCACTCATGTGGTTCTTTATGCTTGATATGTTTTTATGGTAGCTGCTAATCTCAACCTCAGGGAAACTGGCAGAAGCACAACCGAGAACTGCCACCGTATAATTATTTCTTACTGCAAAGATCTACATGATTCTTTTTACACAAAATGACACTAGAGACTGTTTTGTGCCTTTTCTGTGTTGCAATTCAACAGCCTCCAGTTTTTAGGATGAAAAACACACACAAGCATTAATGGTGAGCACAGGTGTCTCATTTTAGCTTTGCTGAGAAAAATGATTAGGCCATATTGGAAGCCGGTGGAGCAGTTCTAAACTTGCATGTAATAAACAGACAGATTTGAGGCACCTGACTTTGAAAACATTGTCCCCGTGACGATGACATTATGTGTTTGCCCTCCAAAACCCAAAACTCCCACATGAGTCAAAAGAATCATGTCTGCAAGGTAAAACATTTAATCATGTTATGTATGAGTATATGACTTTGTGATGATGGAAATAAAACTACACAAACACATGATGCAATAAAGAAAAAACAGCTGAACCGGTTGCCTAACAGTAGCTCTGCAGGATCCGAGCTGCTCTGTGACCTACTATAAGCGCGAGGCCCGATTTCTTATAAATCACGTGACTTGAAATAAGACCTGTGCAATTACACTATCTGACCAGGGGGCGGTGCTGTTCACAGGAGTGCACTAAAAGGAATTTCTAAAAAAAACAGCATACAGTTGAGAAATGCAATTTTGGGATTCCACTCTCCACAACCCCTCCCAACTGAATCCCGGCCGCAGTCGACTGGTTTAGCTTTTCTTGCACTTTACAGCAGCAGCAGCAGCAGCAGCAGCAAAGAAACGCTGCCTAAAAACAGACGAACACTTGTCATTGTGTTTTTCTGCTTTCCAGACTTGAATGTGTTCGCTTTTACTGGATGATATTTTGTGAATGGAAACACAGCACTGAGCTGAGAGAAGCTGACAAACTGTGGTTTCCACCTCGTCTGTCAGATAACACGTTCTGATCAGTCTGCTTCAGACTCATCAGGGTACCAGATAGGTGGGGTTCAGCACTGCACCACAACCTGTCAGTCACATTAAACAGGTTCTATCTAAAAAAGATAACTTACAACATGAAAGCATTTCACAAGCTGCTCTAACAAAACAAAGGCTGACATATGGAATCTGCCTTTTGTTTGTGCGCAGGTGCTGTTTTTATGTCAGAGTCTTGGTACTTACCAGCTCTCACGTGACAATACAAATAGCAGTAAACAAAGCAAAAACACACGTAATAATATGGTTCATCGTGGTTAGGCCTCCTACCAACATAGGGTCTTGGTATCACAAGGGGAATACCACCGATGCCGAGCTCTGTAAGTTAGGTGCTTTGATAGTTGCGCACATTTGGTTGTATTGAACAAATCTGAGACAGGTCACAGTCTGCAACACGTCAAGTCATTCACGCCGTAACCCTGAGTTAAGGTGTCGCACCACATGATGAAGCTGATACTTTATAGAAACGTGAACCACTGCTAACATGTGTTAAGGTTCATAAAGTCAGACAGGGGTCACAGGTCCAATCAAATAAGCACGTTGAAGACTCACTTAGGTAGTGAGTAGTAACAAGCTTAATTAAAGCTGCGAAGAGAGAAGCTTCTAACTTCTGACACCTGATATACAACAATAAACAACTGAGCCGCGGACATTTCTGAAACATGTATTTATCACTTATGTTCAGTCATTTGTGTGATTCTGTTGCATCAAAAGATCTGTTCCACTGACTGATCATAGCTGATAACCAGCGGTAGCCAAACATCCTTTGAAATCGGGACAAAGGCATACCGAAGCATGTGTGTGTGCACTGACACAAACGCATCTGTGTGTCTTGAATTCATATTCGTCTGCCACAGACCTGCTGCGTGTAGAACTTTTACCAGACTGTGGAATGAGGAAGTCAGTCCAAGTGTGCGATATCTTCTCTGCCACTGTGACACATGTTTGTACAGCACAAAGGTTTCTGTAAGGCTGTTATGTAAATGCCCCTACTGGTTTGTAGGGTTCTCACTGCCCTAGTTTAGAAGATTCGTTTCCTGTTTTTGTTGCAGGACTCTATTATAACAGCTCTAGGTGATAATTGTGACTAAAAGTCATGATAACATGTCTATGTCCAGTTGTCCTGGCTTTCTCTACATGCCAGTAAGTGTTTGAGACAAACTGTGGACAAGTCATCACAAACAGCAACACTTTATTTTCACACAGAGTAAAGAGCTGAGGAGCTGCTCGGCATGTTAAAGGCTTTGGCGCCATCTAGTGGTTGTTCATTAAAACCTTTTTAACAAATCATTGTGCACTGGTGACACCTGGTGTTCACCTGTGAAATCTGACTTTGATTGTTCAGACTTCACAAGGAGCAGCAACAGGAGACCTGTGAGTACTGACTTTGCTGTTAGATTATTGAAGTGTTAAACTGTAAAGAGCACAGTGCTGTGAAAAAGACTTCTTGTAGACTGAAGGCTGAACTGTTTTGGAAGATGTGCATCTTGTTAGATCTGCCGTAAAACTAACACAGCACACAAATAGTATTTACTTTAACTTATATATAAATATATCAATGTAAGAGAAGTTTAATAAATATGATCACGATCATAAATGAATTAAAACACTGTTTAAATCAGCTCAGCATCAAACTACTACTACAGTATAATGCTAATTTCATATGAGTATTAATAATTCACTAACACATTACATATTCTTAAAAACTTACTAGAACCACAGTTTTAACTAATGAGTATTAAGGTAATACTTTACTAATGCAACTTATCTTTCAGTATTTTGAACGTAATACACTACAGTAACGCTGGGATTAGAAAACTCAGACCATTCATGGAGGCATAATTCACAAATTTAATTTTAAAGACAAAACAGCAGGATGTGAATCCAACTATTAAAATCTAAATCTGGAAAGTAAACGACTGAAGCCGTCCTGAACATGCACTATAATAAACTCACAATCATTTCTTCTGGAGCAGACGAACCGTAGCACAACAAGAAAAATAACCCAACAAATATAAATTACTTCTTACCTCTGTTTTATATACAAGAGTGGAAAGAACAGGAAGTTCACAAACTCAAATTATTGTTAATCAAATGATAGACGTGACAATCTTTACTCGAGTTAAAGTAAATGATCTAAACCTAAACTAAAAAAGCATCAGTGTTTAATTACTCCATAAATGGAGGTGCTCGAATTAACTCATTAAAGAAAAACTTATTAAAAAACGTATTTGTGTCTGAAAGACACAAAAAAACACACGTGTGTAGAGACAGTGTCACAAACACACTGATCTGCAGCACGTGTGAAAGATATTGTGGAAATGCATGTGACTCATCACACAGTACGTCGTGTACAGTTTGATGTTCAGTCCCCATGTCGCCCCCTAGCGGCCGGTCACGGCGCTGCGCTTTATAGGCTCGGATTCGACGAACGGTGCAAACATAACGTTACCAAACAGGGACCGGTCCTAGAAATAGACTTTCACGTAAACACTTTAAACACGAACAGCTTCAAACTGGGCTGTGAGCGTGTTGCTCTCCTGGATCAACGTCAGATCAGTGACACAGCAGTGGATGAAGGCTTAAGGCCTGTTCGGAGCCATTCTGATTTATTAAGACGCCACGAAACCGTTCACTCACTGTAGGCCTACGTATAAGACAAGTATATTCCTGTTTCTGAGTGATTATTACCCCACTATGAAAGCGGTTGGTGCACAAGCATAAATCACTATACAAATGTAAAAAAGAAGAGTTTGCTAAAAAATATTAAAAAGAAAGTGTAACAGAGCAAATATATAGATATATATAAATAAATAAAATAGTCTCCCACTGAAATCAGTAAGGAGTCGTTAAGGAGCAAGGAAGCAAAACAAAGAGAAATGGTGGAAAAAAACAGGAGACTTCTCAGTTCCCCACATCATCAGTAACCAGTTATCTGGCGTCATCGTTTCCGCAGTGTCCCTTTAACCCAGTCACCAAACTTCTTTAGAATAAAAACACACAATACAATAAAACAACGAAGGATGACCAAAAAAACCGAGCTTTGAAAACCCACATCTCACAGGACTGTTCTCTTTATGACCCATCATAAACCATCTCCATCTGGTGCCACAGGACGCGAGTCTCCAATGTACAGTCTGTACGTTTATCTGCATGTGTAGAAGAAACACAAAACTCACCTTCATCTACGAGTCCGTCGTGTTATTCCACAGGGAGGTTAAATCCAATCCAAAGAAAGGCTGGAGAGACTGAACACAGGATCAAACGTCTCCAGCGGCGCCGCGTTTAGTTTCACTTTTACTTTGAAGTCTGCAGAACAAGCGGCGCAGGCGCAGTGCGCCCTGGAGGGGGGGGTAGATAACAGCTGCTCCTTCGTTGCACGGTGCCACGCGAAAACACGGGTTGTGTGTTTTCTTCTTGACTGGAAAAGTCATGCACCAACACCCTGACAGACAGTGAAGTGAAAGTGAAGCGCGCGCGGTCTTTCCATGGAAACAGGTGACGCGTCCACGTGGTGCGGTGCTTCCCCCGGAGCAGAAGCTGAAGTTTGAACCCTGTAGCTCCTTTTTTCAAGCATTTTATTTCACACGTCTTCTAAATCAACAGCAAATGCAAAAGTCAAAGCATCTTCCAGCTGTGTCCACTCACCTGTCCGAGAGCCTCCAACCACGGGGCAGAGAGGCTCGTTTCTGCTGAAGCATGTCTTTCGTTCTGCTTGTTAAAACGTCGTTTACTTTTTCAACCTCAGTTTTTTTACTTTGTTTTCTAGGAAATTTGGTGAGTTTGAAGTTTGGACAGGAACGAAACTACCGCAAAGGGAAATCCCCACGACTAGAAATGAATCCGCAAAAAGATGCAAATTCTAACAGATCATTTGGTTAATGCAGCAAACAGTTAACCTTGTGCTGAACTGAGCAAAAAGTTTTCTAAGATAAAGGTAGAGTTTAGGTTAAAGTTGGTTCATCTCTCCGATCCTCTTGTTTGTTTTATTTCAAGTTGATATGAAAGCAGCTGGTTTCACATGAAAACCCTGAATGTCACAACTAGTCTATGTACACTGACATTTAAAGGTGGTAGTTTCATGCACTTACACAGCTGGATATTATATATATCAATAAAACGTATCCGCCGTCACTGGAGATTTCTAATTGCAAGTTTAAGATTATTTTTTAAAGAGATTGTCCTTATTTGTTTAATTGTGCATAAAAAACAGTTTAATAATACAAAGACGTACAGTCAGAAGACACAGAAAACACAAAAACTGCAGTGAAAAAGAAACAACACAGATTGTTAAACCTCAGGATCAGTAAGATCAGTGCAATGCTTTACTAGGAAGTTTCACTAGCTATAACTTTGATTCTCAGATGCGTTTTCTCCTCTTCCTACTTCTATTTCTCTTTTCCCCTCTTCTCCTGTTGGACATAAACACAGTAAATGGTGACGCTGAATGTCAATCGGTCACATGATCGACAAAATGATAAATAATGAACTGTTTTACGCAGCAGTATCCATTACATTGTTTACAAAGTCCCTTTTAAAGAAAATAAAAAGTAACAAGTGACCAATTAACCTTTTTTCTGTCCTGTGTTCATTAAAGTCAAACCAAGCTGCATCATTACAATTACTCAACTTACTAATCTGCACTAAAATATTTTTAATTTATGTGCATTTTATTCATTTCTGATGCTAAGAGCTTCTAATAATGATGTGTTATAAAATGTAAGAAACTTTAGGTCACTAAAGCAACATGTCCTTGTACAAGACACTGATTCCCTGTAGTAGCGCAGACACAAGTCTAGCAGCTGTCTGAAAAGAAATAAAAAACGAAATCTTTGGGTGAAAGCAAAGGAGAGACCTGTAGGCCTGCAAATATTTAATTAACAGTCTGAAAAACCATATACTGTGTCAAAGAAAAAACTAAACTGAAAGCTTTAATAAAAATGATGGTCCGGATGTGAGTGCTGTCCTTACCTGTTCCTCATTGTCCTCTACGGTTCGTTGAGCTGGTGAAGAATTAACGAGAATATTTACACCTCCTCTGCAATTGGTGAATTGTAGAACAGCCAGTATTTAGCAGTGACAACACGCGTTAACTACAAGAATCAAGCTCTGAAGCACTCTTAGTGACATTACAGCAAAAATGTGAACCAAAATCCAAAAGTGAATGTTATCTTTACCCACTAACATTTCAACAAAAGCCGAGTGATCAAATACACTCAGCTTGCGTAAATATAGCTTCAGGTGCTAATGTTATTAGCATTAGCATTTTCAGTATGGCCCAGTGTTGCAAGACGTACGATAATTATCGTATTTGGACGCTAATTTTAAGATCAATGATCCAAAAAAGCCCATAATGTACGACAATTTGCCGCTTTCGTGTTAAGGCTAAGTTATTTCATTAGCACAAAAAGGTACAGTTTCGCACTTAGCTTGTTAGCGCGCTCGCGTGTCTAAACTAAACAGCCAATCAACGCACGATGTAACACGTGATGACGCACAACGTAAACAACGAGCGGTTTGAGCGCGGAGGGATACGTCGCATACTCCACAGGTGGAGACACTGTCCTGCTGAGGGGTGGTTTTACAGCCGTTCTGTGGACAAAAGCTGCATTATAGGCCGTAATATGCTCAGTCTAATCTGCTGCTACCATACTTCAACATTTAACATCTGGCAACACTGGTGTGGC
>JAUMHJ010049770.1:0-13831 GCA_032361105.1 Microctenopoma lineatum
GTTTAGCTTTTGAGGTGCTTTTGGTCTACTTCTCTGTGTCAGGTAGCTCCTATTTAAGTGATTTCTTGATTGAAACATGTGTGGCAGTAATCGGGCCTGGGGGTGACTACAGAAATTTAACTCAAGTTATTTTTTAACAAGGGGGGCAATCACTTTTTCACACAGGGCCATGTAGATTTGGAGTTTTTTTCTCCCTTAAAAACGTAAACCTTTATTTAAAAACTGCATTTTGTGTTCAATTATGGTATCCTAGACTAATAGTTAACGGTTTTTGATGAGTAGAAACATTTAAGTGTGACAAACATGCAAAAGAATAAGAAATCAGGAAGGGGGCAAATAGTTTTTCACACCACTGTATATGTATATATACACACACACACACACATATATACATATGCGTCTGATGTCATACCAAAAGGGATCTATGATAATTTTAATAATTTTTCAGTAATGACAGTATTCAAGAATTAAAGGATTTTACTCACCTGATGGGAAATTTTGTTTTAGAAAGTGAAAAGAGAAAATTACATATTTATGACATGATTTTTTTTCATACCTCCTTGAACTGGGATGCACTTAGGGCAGAGGTAGGATGAAAATGGACCTTCTTCTCTTGGTTACTAGAAATCAGGGATGTTTTCCTGTTGACATGGACCAGGTTTGGATACATGCCAGCCACCAGGGCTGCCTTAACCACAGCCCAGTTCTCAGAATTCAGATTCACATCACGGATATCACTGCCGCCACGGGCCCGCACAAAACCTGTTAGATAAAACGTCTGTTTAAAGTGTTTTGCTATCATCTTCACACATTTATGCATTTTACAAAAGCTTTTTTTATTAACAAATGCAAAATCCTGAGCCAGGTCCTTAAAAAATTACTTTCAGCTAATACAGACTTCCATATTTGTATTTTCCATTACAGCATTTGAAAGTTGAAGCTTATGCAGATGGTCCCAACTGGCCAGTCTTTCATTAGGTTTTATGTGGGTTGCAGAGATATACATTAAAACAATAAACTATATTTTAATTAGGTTTTCCAATAACCACAGCCTGGTCACCTTGGCAAAGGTGTGAAGGTATGTATGATGGATTCCAATTACCCAGTGCATCTATGTTTCACATTTTAAATTTTCACATCAAACTTAAATCTTTTCTTTGCGTCTTAGTCCCTCCCACTAAAGATTGACGAACAGATGCAAGGGAAATAAAAAAAGAAAGAGACCTGTCTAGTTTTAAATTTGTATTTTAATCCTTTTTATTAGTAATGCAATTATATTTATTTAACCCAGTCAATATAGTATTATTGTTAGAGTAGTAAGTAGTAGTAGTAGTAGTAGTAGTAGTATAGTATAAGTAACTAGTAGTGGAGACAAAACCTAAATTTTCTTTTAGTCAAACCCATTTTACAATTCAAACAGGGTTATCTTAGAGACCATCCTATCAGACAGATTTGATTTTGTACAGATTGCTAAGTGTCCATTCTTATGGAATATAATTTTCTTTAAAATGTCTAAAGCTAGCAGGCGTCTGTTGCTAACGCTAAAATGTTTACCACAGCCTTGTGAGTTGGCCTGAGCTTTACATAAATAACATTACATTAATGTCATTTATATATACACACATACATATAAATGCATTTGCTTACTATATAGGTCCCGCATCCTCTTTAAATAACCCCTTGTTGGTTTTTTGGTCTTGGGGTGTCTTGTGTAATAACAGTTTTTTATTTTCATTACTTGTCGATTATCGTCAAGTTATAGTAGCCCCACTTGTCATTAGATTCCACAACATCTGTAGCAGCCCTTTTTTATTCAGGTGTATTTCTCTCACATGTGAGCTAGTTAGAGTCTAACTAGGGTAGGCAGAGATATTTGAAAACAAGCAGGGCTGTGGTTCTCTAGGACCAGGGATGTCTACACTCGTCGGAGGTCTTTCCTAAGGGCCCCTACTGCAGGACACATACCCCGATCTCCAATATAAACAATTGTCTTAAGACTAGAGTACACCTGCACAGGAAAAAAACTGCAATTGGCAAACAGAAAGAAAAGGTATTAACATTGGATGTTAGATTACCTATATTCAAGAGGTCTGCCATTTCCTCTGGGAAAAGATGTATTGGGAGTAACTTCATTTTGTAGAGAGACAATGACCTCAAGCATTCTTCCCAGTTGTATGGGAATGTTGAACTATCTAGAGAAGAACTGCCAAAATGCTCTTTGTGATAGCTAGTCACAAGCTAGGCTAAACTACACAGAGATTGTCTGAGAAGTGCTGCCATGATAGGCTTAAACATTTATAATAATAAATTAATAACTTCGAATTATCTGGTGCACACATAGCAGTTTTAGTGAAATCACTTGGCAAGTGTACTCAATGTATCAATACCATTCCTATACTAACCAATGGGTGATGTGCAATGGGTGATAAAGTCAATTTCTGCACAACAGTCCATGGTTTCAGCCCAATTGTTAATGTAATTAGGGTAGAGTAACAGGCAGACTGTTTCACATACTTTATGGAGTGAGAATGGAATATAAAAAGAAATTGTTGGAGCTGACCAATAGCACGAAGCTGTCCCAACAGCTGGGTCCTCATGCCAAGAATCATGTCCATGGTTCCATGGGAAAGAAAGTTCTTTTCACAGAAAGATCTCTCCCAGCCCTCACTGCGGGCCTTCTGCCATGCCTGGGAAAACAAGGAAAGACATTCTTTCATCTAGGTTAGGGAATATGACCTTGTATCTATGTCATGATTTTTTTTAAAGATGGGCCCAATAACCCCAGAAAATGTACCCAGATCTAGTGTCTAGACGCCACAGAACCTCAACATGCAGCGTTGGTATGGCACAATGTTGCAAGTTCAGCCAGTGAGTACAGTGTTAAAATTATTCTTATAAATAATGAAAAATAAAATATATAAAATACATTTAAAAAAATATCAAACCTCTAACTTTGCTACACTGGAACTTTGCAGAGGGACTGAATGGTCACCTGGAGATGACGTTTGCTTTGGCCATGACATTTGGTTTGGATTTTCATGGTGGTGGCAGATCAGAGAGCAGACAAGTAAGGCACAGTTTTGAGCAACATTAACCTCAGACCAAGGCTGTTGCAAGTTGTCTGCTGTCAGTTCAAAAATTATTCAGGTGCTGCAGTTGATCTCCACCTACCTGCTCCTGTTGTTGTTGATTCAACACCTCAACCAGTTGAGGTGTTGAATCAACAACAACAGGAGCTTTCACTATGAAGATTACTTTACAGAATAAATTATGTGATTTATCAGAAAAACTTATTGCAGAATTAGACAGTGGTTGTATTGACTGCAGTGATTAAAATAAACATGTGAACATAATGATTAAATGTTGGTGTCTGTGTCCAACTGGAGCTTAAATTAGAAAAGTTAAAAACTGTCCGACTTTGAACCACCCTCTTTCTCTTGCGCCTTATCTTCAATGAGTCTGAATGAAAAATCGCTTCAGAGTTCTCACTAGTTTACAGGCAACCGTAGAGCGTTAAACTCCATGTTATATTTCTGGTAATTTACAGACCCAACAGTAAACCTGTCCATTATTATGTACTGCCGACCTGAGCCAGTCTATACATCCCATGTCCTTTAACCACCCGTCTGTGATTTAGCACAATTTTTTTTCTGAGTTGTATTTAAAAGTTTATCCTATTGTGATATTTCATGATTACATAATTCCGATCGTTATTACCAAAATGACCAGAGGTTGGTCCTAATATCAAGGTTGGGAACATTCCCTCAAAAAAATCACTTGTTAAATGAACTTAAATTAAATTTATTTTATGGACCCCACCTACCTGAAATGCTCTTAGCAGTGCCATGTGGTCACTAAAGGTGCTAGATGCAAAACGTTTGCGGCACTGTAGAGCAGCTCGTTTTTGAGACCCCTGGGCAGGAAGGATGAATGGGTCACGATAGGCCAGTGTACAGGCAATGGTTAGAATGGGATCCAGACACTTGAGCACAACAGCACACAGCACCATCTTGCCCAGATGTGGTTCTACAGGTAGATCAGCTAGATGATAGCCGAGTTCAGTCAGGTCTTCATATTGGTCCAGAGCACCTATTGTCTGAAAGGAAAGGTGACTTATTGACGGAATACTATATTGGGTACCTAAGTGTGCATATACTGTACATCTGTTTGTATCTGCAGACTTGTGTCCACACAATTAAGTAAGGTGTGTAGTATGTATTGTTATTTGTATTTAGTAGTTGGATACAAGATGGCACAACGTGAGAAGTAGCTAGTTAAAGGAGTTCCGACCACCTTCCATTCTTTTAACTTATTTAATCTATTTTCCTTGATTTATTTCACTTTTTCTTTTAACCAATCACAAGTATGCTAGTCGGAAGCAACTTCTATTTAATATTTTAGTTTTTTAATAATTTCTGGACTGTTTAACCCGGTAGGCAAGATACATTGTCGTTTACACCTGGGATCAGCTGTTACTGTTTAGCAACCAGCTGATACACCACAAAGAACAACCAGAGATCCGCAGGGAGCTATGGTCTAATAGGATCAATGAACTAACGGCGCTGGCCAGACTTCAGAGAGAGTACCGGGAGGCCTGGATGACACTCCTCCTGGTCCAGTGTGCTGGAGCAGTGCTGAAGCAGTGGTTAGCATCTGTCCGCATTACCTACTCGCTTCCTCAGATCTGCTGACCAAATGCTTTTACTCGTCCCCAAACCAAAATGTAAACCTTAAGGTGACAGAGCATTTGCTGTTGTGGCTCCAAAACGGGCTTCCTCTGAACGTTAGACAGACCTTCCATTCACATTTAAAAACACCTCTGTGTTTTTAAATGTGAATGTGAACATTTCAAAACACCTTTGTGATTTAACATGATTCAAACAAGTCTGTGTTTTGAAATCATTTTTAAAAACGTTTATTCTTTGGCTTTTCACTATATGTGAGACATTGACTGATTTTAACTTATTCTTACATTTCCTTCTAATTTTTTTGCTTTTTCTCATGCTGGTAATTTTTTATAGTTTTTTTTTATTGTAATGTCTTGCTTGTGTCTTTTCAATTGTGTTGCTGTGTTTTGTTTAAATGTGATCTTAGAGTGTACAACACTTTGGTCAGCCTTGCAAAACAATCCTTGACTACAAGCTATGTGAAAGGATAGTATGAAGAGGCAAGCATGGCATTAAAAGACTGTTTTCAAACTACAGACTGGGAGGTGCTATGCAGCCTACATGGAGAGGATATTGATAGTCTAACAGCTTCCCCCGTGAGGTATTTTTCATTTCATGTGTTGCAGGATGCAAACTTTACATCACTCTCACAGACGGTGTAAAAGTTCACATGTTTGTTTATCACAGAAACTTGCCATCTCCAGAAGTTCTCAGATGACACCGCTATTGTCGCTAGGGTGTAAGATTTGATTTTCGTATCAATGCCAGGAAGACGAGTGAGCTGGGGATTGGATTTAGCAAGAAGTTACCACCTATTACACTAGTGAACGCCCAGGTTCTGGACATTAATACAGTGGAGTAGTACAAATACCCGAGTGTTCACCTCAAAAGTAAACTGGAATACTGATGCAGTTTACAAAAAGGGTCTTAGTCATCCTCGCCTGCTAAACCAGCCGAGATCCATTTGGGTGAACAGGACTCTAAACTCAACAACACTGATAGCATCTGCTATCTTTTACTTTCCTTTCCTTGGCAGACGCTTTTATCCAAAGCGACTTACAAGGGTAAGTGTCTGGCTCAGGGACACACCTGGTAGGGGATAGATTAGGAGTCAGACGGGGGTTGAACCTGCGACCTTCTACATCCCAGTCTTAACCCATTGAGCTACCAGGCTGCTTTTATGTTGTGGTCTGCTGGTGTGGTGGAGTTGCAGAAAGGGACAGGGCGAAACAGCAAAAAGGTGATGAGGGCTAGCGCTGTCCTCTCTTCACCAGGATCATTTAAACCCAACCTTACTTGTGTACATATGTCTGGACATTTTTATACATATACAAAAACTTGGTTGCTTTTGTATATGGGCTACTTTGTGTACATTGAGACAGCTTGTTCTTCTGTATTCCTTTTACTAGAAGAGCTCTGTAACACATTTCTGAGTGAGTAAAGGTTTATTCTATTAAATTCTATTGTGGTTTTTACCTTAAGCATCTGCACGGCATTCCTGATGGCATGCATGGGAGGAGGCTGTGGTGCTTTGGTCAGAAAGTCTGCTACTGGACAGGAGGAAGGAGTCAGCAATTTGGTCTGCAGACAAAGTTCCTGACAAACAGAACATGACATTATCACTATTAAATAACATATGTATTTATTTAACAATTATATAACACACTTATAACACGCACACAGTGGAGGTCACAATAACTGGCTGAGCCACCAAACTAAATTTTGTTATGTGTAACGCATAATGACAATAAATATCTCGAGTCTTGAGTTTACAGTGTAAGGTTTAAGACCTTACACATTATATCAATATATACAGAGAAAACCCAACAATCCCACTTGAGCGAGCATTGAAGCAACAAAAATAAAAAAAAAGGAACATAGGTCAACAGAATTAATTTAGATACTTTGTGAATGTAAAAACATCTTGAACTTATTTAACTTTTCTAGTCACAAGTCTGTTTATCTACTACTTCACTCATTGCAAGTGCTTTAGTTGTGTGGCATTTTCTTGAGTTTGTTGATTCCTCTTTAAAGTCAGACTTCCTCTTTAAAGTCAGAGTTCCTCTGACTTTAAAGACTTTAAAGAATTGTGGAAGGTAAGAAGTCCACAACCAGAGGTTGTTGGATTTTTCGGTAAATTTATATAATGTGTAGACATAAAATTCAGTTTTAAAGTGATGATATTATTATATATGATCAAGGAAAACACTATCCAAAACTACATTAGCCCTATGTAACAAAGTAATGACTAAGTCAATTGGTGAAAGTTTCAGGCTGTATTTATTTTGGCAATGTAACAGTTTGAGACACCAGCATCATGGACATCATCTATGTAGAATAAATGAGCCTGGTCAAATATTTAAATAAATTTAAGTAAACTTTAGCAGATAAACCTTTAAACACAAAATGAGGTTTAACATATTAGAATACATTTTACTGACCTTGCCTTGCCTTTAATAGTTATTTAGAAATTGCTGCTTTTTGCTTGAAAGAGGATTAAAAACTGTGGACGAGTCTACCTGAAGTGGCATCCTCAGAAGTTGGGGAACCTGAAATTCCTGCATGTTGCTGAACCTGAGTTGACTGAACAGATGGAAGCAAATTCCTGGTCGGCAGCGCCCAGCTCTGTAAAATTGTCACACAGTCAATAGATTCTAAACAGTGTCAAACCTATCCTTATTTGGCATGTAAAAATATTATGCTTAAATAAAATAAAAATTAGCTTGATGTGTTACCTTCCCTTCCTTTGCAGGGCACTTGCTTTTGAGACCCAAACACTCTTTAACATAGATGCATGACTTAGTGTATCAAAGGATTTCTATAAAAATGAAAAGCACAAGTACTAACCAGATTAATGATACAATAAATACACACAATACATACAATTTACAAAGAGAATTCTTTTAAATTTTGTATTGTAAATTAAAGGGTTCAACAGTGACTGTACCTCTTTCACTTTTCCTGAGTCTATGACAAAGACCACATCGTTGATGGTAATGCTTGTCTCAGCAATGTTTGTAGAAAGAATCTAAAACAAAAGAATAGGGCTGACATTAAGAGACAGACAACTATTCACTCATATGTGAAATTTAGGCATCAGTTGACCACAACCCAATTAAATTTTTTTCTGTGCAATGTGGCTTCAATACCCAGTGAAAACCCTTGTAGGCATGGAAAGAACATTTCAACTTCCACAGGGAAAGATACCAGTTGACCAGTGGATTTAAACCCAAGCGTTTTTAGCTGTGAGGCAAAAGTGCTAACCACTACACCACTGTGCGACCAAAGCAGTAAATCTAAGGACATATTTCATCACATTGAGATCCCATGGTAAAAGCAGCAAATACAATATATAATAAACAGTTTTGCTTGTTAAGATAAACATTTTTGTAAGGTTTAAAATTTATTAAAATCACAGAAAAAAAGACATTAATCCTGTAAGACTATAGCAGTTGAACTAAATTTCGTTATGTGTAACACATAATGACAATAAATACTTCTTGAGTTGAGTTATGCTGTGTACCAAAGTAAATGTGATAAAGTTCTGGATAGCTAAAAAGGTTGATGCCAACATCAACAAAACAGTTACCTGATTAAGATGGTGTTTGTTGCAAATAATTGACAATAATAAAAGGTTTCTAATTAAAGGTGGAAAGCTATGTGTCATCTAATCTCCCAAACCAAACTTTGCTGAATGACTAGGCAATGATCTCTCACTTACTATCTTCCTGACACCAGATGGTGAGGTCTTCATAGCTTTTTTCTGATCCAGAGTCTGCATGCCTGAATGCAGAATGAATACCTGGTACCTGAAAGACGACACGTCAGTAACATTATACATGTGCCATTATATAGAAAACAAACCAAACAAACAACAACAAAAATGTATTAGAGCTGGGCGCTACAACCTAAATTCTACAAATCTTTTACCAGTTCATCAACTGTCCCACCAGAGACAATAAACCCGTTTAGTTGAAGGTGAAGCTGAGGGAGAGTAAAGACACCTACAGGAGAAAGGTGGAGAACCAAACGTGCACCAAAGGATGCATACACCTCCACTGCCCTGCCCCCCTTGGCAGATCAGACCACAATTTGATTTACCTTGCGCCCTGCTACACTCCCATTGTTCAGCAGGAGACAATCTCCACAAGGACTATTGTGGGACACTGGGATGTATGGATTCTGTGGTCTAAGTGGAGGAGACATCGACTCCATGATAGACACTGTCACAGAGTATGTTAACTTCTCTGTGGATAACATCATCCCAAACAGGACATTGAAGTGCTTCTCAAACAATAAGCCCTGGATCAACTGTGACCTGAAGGCACTGTTGAATGAGAAGAAAAGGATCTCCCTGCAGGAAGACAAGGACCAGGTGAAGGAGGTGCAGAGACAGTTGAAGGTAAAGCTGAGGGAGAGTAAAGACACCTAGAGGAGGAAGGTGGAGAACCAACTCTAGCAGAACCACATGAAACTGTCACGCCTCCAGGCTGACTGGCTCCATATATGGTCACTTTCTGCCATGAACTCTGCTCTCCCTCCGCCACTTAAATCAAGTGATTTTCTCATTATCTGTCTCACCTGTTCTCCCTCTGTTTTAAGCAGTAATGCCATCTCCCTCTGTTTGCCCTCTATCTGCTGACCAACCAAAGTGAAGCAACTCTCCAGCCTTTTCTATGGACTGTTTAATTGTGTATCGATCTCGGCTTTGGAACTGGACCACGCAACCATGACTCTCGGAAAATCGGCTCTGTAAGTTTGGAATCTCTTAATACCTGTATGTAATTAGATTTGGACTGGACATCGGTTTGGAATTTTGGAATTTGGATACTGCTTGTCAGACTGTCTGCTCTGTCTCCTCTACCCTCTCCCTCCTGCTTCTATAACTCCTTGGTTCTGTTATTACCTGCACTCTCTCCCTGTCATTGTAACAGGCTACACTGTTCTCCGAGCTCCCCAGCGCTTTACGGCCGCCCTCCTCTGAAGCCCCCTCCCCTCTTTCCTTCCTAGCAACATTCAGACCCTGTCTCACTCATGCGCTTTTACCATCTCCTGCCACTCGCCTGCAATCAGACTCTCCCGGGCTCAAGCTCCTCAATCCACTTTTTGCCTAAGAAATTCTTTAACTTTCTGCCTGTGTGACTGACATTCCTTTGGTCCATGTAACATATTGCTCACAGTAACATGGGTGGTCTAGAATAAAAAAGACAACAGGCTTCAATGAGAAGGGGAACCAGGTTTAAGGGCACCTCCAAAGAGCAAATGAGCTAAACAATCTGTTTAGGGTTGAGATTTACAACCCTAAACACCCCCCTCCCCATCAGACAGGGACACAGACAGGTCACCTGTCCTGTTTCAACTGTCACCCCCAAAAACCTACACCACAACAAAAGATTGCCACCACACCCTTGCCTGTCCTGCTGAGAGAGAAGCTCCTGATGATGCAGTAGACTCATCCACAGCCTTAGGAATTACTGACTACCTGACAGACAGACAATAGTTTGTAAGGCTGAGGGGGTGTGAGTCTGAGCAGGCGATCAGTAACACATGAGCACCACAGAGGTGTGTCATCTCACCTTTCTACTTCACCCTGTACACTTCTGACTTTCAGTACAACACTGAGTCCTGTCATCTGCAAAAGTTCTCAGATACCTTAGCTGTTGTTGGGTGTATCAGAGTACAGAGACCTGGTGAACCAGTATGTGGAATGGTGTGGGATCACCTGACCATAAATGTTACTGAGATAAGAGACTATTATGGACTTTTGGAGGAATAGAACCAGTTTTGGAGAGGAAATGGAGGTCATGTGGGGTCATGGACTGGAATTGTAACACAGTAGCTGTGTAGTGTACAGGAAGGGACAGAGCAGAATTTACTTCTTGAGGGAGCTTAAGGCTTTTATTGCGTGTGACAAGCTACCAGTCTGTTGTTGCCAGTGCAATATTCTTTGCTGCTGTGTGCTGGGACAAACCAAGTGTGGACATTCTGCATTGTGGGGCTGAAGTGCCAGACCATTTATTAAGTTATATTTAAATCATTGTATCTCTATAATAAAAATGAAATTAACTTTAAATATAAAAAAACATGATTTTACCTTTCAGAATTGGTGGAGAATCGCTTATCATCATAGATGCAGTCTCTGAGTGCAACTATCTCATCATATCCAGGAAGAAAAATGAGAACAGACCCTGAAGACAAACAGAGAAAAGCTCACATTCCATGGCTTTCAAATTAACATACATATATCTACTTGCAATTTTGAAACGAAAGGTAAAGATACTTCAAACATGGACAAGCATGGTGACACTATGTAACTACCTTAAAACAATCAGGAGGTTATTAAGAAAAATGATTTTCCAGGTCTAGATAACATGTATTTTGATTACACAAGTCAAAGGTATGTAATCCTATGTTAACAACATCCTCTTTTGTTGTCACTGGGATTTAAAAAAAAACAAAAAAACACTGTAAAGCCATTATATGATCAGGGCTTAATACCAGGTATCCCACCAGATGCAGCTAAATATCATCTATTTTTTATTGTTTAAAAGTCTTCTTATTTAAAGAAGTAATAACATTATTTCCATGTAACACCAAATCTGAAATAATAAACCAATTGTAATGCGACAGTATGGTCATTATGCATTGTAATAATTGTGATGTTAAGAGCTGTGTAATAAACTGATCTGGAACTGATAAGGCACATAATGTTATAACTGCACATAATGTAATAAATGCAGACAATGTAAAAATCTGCTTTAAGAATGTGACTAAGGATAAACCCAAAATGCCACAGAGCATTATATTATGTGCAAGTTATAAAAATTATATAAATCAGTTGTGTAGCACTGACAGTTCGATTATTGGAGATGTGGTTGCATTGTGGGACAGTGGGAAGTGGTGGAAGTGGGTGACTCCATACACTGGAGAGCCATCATTTTGATAAATAACAAAAATAATGTAATATTATTAAATAATGTACTACAAGATGAAATCACAGAGTGTCAGGAAAGTCCCCCAGCAGGCTAAATCTATAGCAGCTTAACTAAGAGAAGGTTCAGAGTCACCTGATCTACCTCTACCTATAAGCTTTATTGAAAAAGAAAGTTTTAAGTCTAGTCTTAAAAGGTAGAGTGTGTTTGCCTCCCGAACTTAAATTATATTATGGGTTTACTCATGTATACTTCATAATAAATTTTACACCAAAAAATATTTAATATGAGATACATACAGAATATAGGAAATAAACAGGACTGTATGTTGTTAAAATACAGAACGTCTTCAGGCTCACCATCACTAGCAATTGAGAAAATGTAGTGCAGCAGATCCATGATGAGGTCCAGGTCCACCCAGTCATCATCAAAACTGTTGTGATAGAGTTTGAGCAGCTCCTGCTCTTCAGTGGTCGCCTCTGTGCTCTCACACTGTACCAGTGCAGACTCATCCAAAATGCTCACCTCTCTTAAAGGACTTCAAAACAACAGGAAAAGGAACAACATATTGACACAAATCGACATACATTTTTACAACTACCTAAATATCAGAAAAAAATCGATACAACATAGTATCCAGTGTTGGCCAGTCAATAGGGGGCTCCACCCCAGTAGTCTCACAGGAAGAGAAAGAAGATAGGAATCACAAAAACTAAATTTAGAAAAACAATAAAATGTACATAAAAATGTGTAAATAATGATCTATATATTGCACAAACCCAAAGTACTGTGTATAATCAGCATTCAAGTGTAGTTTAAAAATGTTTTCTCTCTCTTTTACCACGAAAGGTTGTGTGATGTATTTACTGTTCCTTTGGTAATTCAGAAGTTAAGTACTAAACTGTTTCACAGAAGAAAAGGCTGGGCATTAATCTATCTGATTAGATCAATATGGCCCATATTATTGCATTTTGGTTATCGTTTCCCACAATTGCCTCAATAGGCTCTCCTTTAATACTACGTACAGAATACTGAATGCAGTTGGGTTTGTATGTCCTGAAATGACCCCTTACTTTTGAGTAAAAGTGACCTTTCACAGCTGGACAACATTTAATTGAAAGGTTATCTATTTCATCCTATTTGAGCCTCCTTTTTCTTGTTCAGAATCGATTTTATGTCCTTGGTGACCCAGGGCTTGTTATTGGGGAAGCAGTGAATGGATTTTGTGGGTACACACAGAAATGACATCTGTCAGTCCATTGACAGCAGCTCAGCTTTTTGCATTCGACTGCTCTATGTGTGAGACGATGTCAGATATCTGTACTGCTCTACCTTTCTAAAAACCTATATTTCTAAACTTATATTAAACTTATATTACTCCAAGAGTCTCTGACAATTTCTACTACAGAGATAAATCATCAATATTGTTGCTCAATGATTGTAAATGTTAAATGGTCTGCACTTATATAGCACTTTTCTACCTAGACTGGTACTCAAAGCGCTTTACAGTGCTTTCATTCACCCATTCACACAAACAAGCACACACACACTCATACACCGATGGCAGAGCTGCTATGCAGCTGACCTGACAGATCGGGGGCAACTTGGGGTTCAGTGTCTTGCCCAAGGAAACTTTGACATATGACTGAAAGAGGCAGGGAATTGAACTACCAATCTCCTGATTGGCAGAAGATTGGTGGATAAAAGAAAGATTGTGAAAGAAGAAGCCTAATGTCAGAGATAATTCAAACTGCCCAAACTGGATGTGGTATTACTGGGCAGCTCAGTTTAGATCTATTATGTGTTTCTTCTCATCAACAGACCTTCCTCTTTGGACAGACATGGAGTCTCTAGACCTGAAGTTGCCTGACAGGTAGGTTTTGTAGGGAGGGAAAATCGAATCGCTGACCCTTAGGTTACAAGAAAACGGTTCTACCCACTAAGCTATAATTCCGCCCCATATAATCCTGCCTTTCTTTTAGCAAAAATAATAAATGCAATCGGCATTACAACTTACATGGACGATTGGAGAAGATCCATAGCATCTGTCTGCTGGAAGTGTTTGGCAAAGTCTAAGGCTGTCCTGAAATGATAAAAAAAACACGGTTGCTCAATGCATTCACATAAAGAACTATAAACAATAATGTGGTAAATATAGAAGAAGAAGAAGAATCCACTTTATTGTCATTGATACATTTTTACATGTTACAACGAAATTGGTCCTCTGCATTT
>JAUMHJ010049771.1:0-13829 GCA_032361105.1 Microctenopoma lineatum
TTGATGTGTTGGTGTTCCTCAGCCTTTCCTTCTGTTCTAGTGGGAATCTTTTCTGCCCGATGGTGTAGGGTTCTAATTACTCCCAGTTTGTGTTCCAGAGGATGCTATTGGATAAACCTTTTTTGAGATAACCATGACCTGGATGACTGAGAACCTTCACAGAAACAAGTAAAATGTGATGATTGAGCAGAAATAATTAAAGTTCTCTGACTGCTCAGAGGGCAAGCCTCACAAAAAATATTCTGATAATGTCTGGTAACACTGAAATTATTCAGGTGTCAGCTGACATCATCTAAACATACTAACCACAGCTCCTTACCTGTGCTCTGTGCTGCCTTGACCAGCCCATTTCTCAGGACATCTCTCACCCATGTTTTCAACTTATCTTGGCCTTCACATCCCACAAGCGACACCACCAAGTTGGGTAAGGGCAAACCCCAGTTATTCATCATCATGTTGTAGATAGTCTCAGGTGGCGTGTCACATGATAGCCTCAGAAACTAGACAGAACAACAATGACAGAACAATTGCAGTCTCTGATAGCTCTGATTGGAAATCCTGTCTGACTCCTAATCCATCCCCTACCAGGTGTGTCCCTGAGCCAGACACACAACGCTAGCTCCCTGTAAGTCACTTTGGATAAAAGCGTCTGCCAAGCAAAGTAAAGTAAAGTAAAGTGATAAGAAAAGAGGAATGTGTTTGTCAAATCTCTTTATAATGATGCAACAAAACTATTCATCTGACCCTTCAGTACTTTTCTACACCAGCTACAAAGGCTGGATTAGGGTTATGCAGAAATTTTCTACGCCTTGAAACAGCTTGAATTTTTAATGGGTGCATTTTCAAATCACCACAGCACAGTGAGAAGCTAAACCACTGTAGGTCAACGTGAACAAGTTTTAGTGCACCTTAAAAAGACTGTATTAGCCTAATCCTTGATCATCCTACAAGGGATGGGTTTTCAAGGTTTTAATTAATGACTGTATAAAATATGGATGCATTCTGTTGTTCTTATCACATTGATTTGGGTTCAAGGTGTCTGTTATAATTGCAAATAAACTAGATGCTTTGAAAACGGGGTCAAACGTCATGAAAGATAGCTTTGATTGACAGCTGCAGTTATGGAGAAACTTGCGTGGAGCAGGTGTATTCAGGAGAGAAGTCAGGAGAAAAAGCTACCTCAGGGCTCTGATGGACGTATGTCTGTGCGCAGACTCCAAATTTGAAAGGCTTCATTTTTGCACAGTAAATAGAGTCGCATTCTCCATATTTTATGCAGTCACTAGTTTAAATTATGGGTGTGTTTGGGAAGTTGGACACTGTCATTTAAGATATCTGCCCATTGCTTTATGTTAAATTTGCTGCTACTGCACATCCAGGTTATCATTTATTTAGATTTTCAGACTTCAGACAGAGCAGAGGGCAGAGAGGAGGGTGGATTGCTGCTGAGAGTGAGGCCTTAGTGGTTCCATTTATGTTGGCTGACCAACCAGCAGTTGGCTGAGTTAACACTACACTATTATCAATATCATGATTGTGGCAATCATGATGTGTTTGCGTGCGTTCAAAGCGGCTACTCACAGGACTGTTTTTACGTCTAGTGCCGGCAAACTCAAGCTCTCCAAAGGCATCCGTGGGGTACTCGGAAGTGTGCTTCGTTCTATTCCACTGGGTGATAATTGCAGCTCCAAAAGAGTCTCCAGTTGATGCAGAGTCATGCAAGTCCCGCGCACCACCACATTGACACTTTTCCCCATTACTGGAATACAAAACACATACTGTGCCTCAGACTACTAGTTTACAAGTAAATATTTCGAATAAGAATGAGAACATCTGCAAATTTTGCTATGGTAATGAACACCACAGGTCTAGATAAGAGAGCAGGAAATGTGTGAGGTCATCAGAATTCACAAAATCTGGTTGAAAAAGGTACTGATCACCTTTTCTTCACAAATCAGCTTTTCCCTACTTCAAAGAAACCGTGATTACCTGGATGAGTCTTCAACAAACATGCTGCAAGCTCGCTTCTTGATAAGCTTGGGAATCCAGCTCTGTAAACAGGTAAACATTTTGTTAGCACCACAATGTTACCGTAGACACAACATCTGATTTGCAGTTCCAGGTCTTTAAGTAAAGACTGATTGTCTTTCAACCAAAAGTATAAAAAATATTTTTGTTTTAAGCCTTTTTGAACACAACAAACCACGTTAGGTAGAAAATCATCTTAGTTTTTTGGTAATGAGATCTCTAGAAGTAAACTTATGTCAGACATGGTGACATGAGACTTGTGCAATGGTTGGAGAGGTTTTGCTGACATATTCACGGAGTTCTCTGATTTAATCTCTGAATCAGCAAAACTATCTTGTAAACAAGATGCTGAAGAATCCTATTACAAGACAAAGATCCATGTGACTGAAGTTAGACTTTTTACTCGTTTGCCCAAACCCTGTGTGCAGTGCAGAATGCTCTAGTCAAATCTCTCTACAAATAAGTGAGATGGAAATCACTAAGACTGATGCTACTTTCAGCCAGGTAGAGGAAATGAAATCCAGGTACTGGGCCACACCCTTCCAGGATCAGTTAACGCAAAACAACTTCTGCACTCTGATTGGTTGGAGAGCTGGAACAAAGCTCAGACCATAGCCAGCTCTTGTGTCACATATAGCAGCAGTGTTACATTTCATGCAGGTTGAAGAGGTAAATAGAGTAAGCAAATTTAGGCAGCCTGCACACACTCTTCCGAACCCAACTGCTGATTCAAGCAGTGTCTACTTTTAGCAATGGAAAAAGTGTATTTACAAAGCTTTTTTTTAAACTGCAACCTAGATATTGACCGGATGTCCTGCAAAGATATATGTTCAGTTTTTAGTATTTAAGAAACTTTATTGGCTGTCACATAATAACAGCAGTTGTTTTGTAAATTTACCTGATTAAGTACACATCAGACAACCTTAGTGGTATTTGATTATAAGATTTGAGAAATATACTATATACATATACAGTATTTATGTACTACCACTCAAATGTTTGGCATCAGATGATATTACCACATTTCTTTTTTAATTATTAATTAATGAGAAATACAGTGTATTGTACACTGATAATATTGTGAATGACTATTGTAGATAAATACAGCTGTTTAGCTCTTAAAGGAATATATTTTAATATTAAAATAATTTTCTTTTACTCAACCTGAAAACCAGTCCCCTATTTAAGAACAACAAACAAACCTTTCCCTTAAATCTCTGAGCGTCTGGTTGCAGTAGCACGTTTATAAACCCTGTGGAGTCCCCAAGTTATCATTGCAAGATGGCCATCCTGTTGTCCCCCCTGGCTTTCACATCAAGCCTTCTAGCGAGGAAATGCTGACAATGGCAAGTTGCAATTAACATAATACTGAACAGAATCCAATCTGTGTTTTACAATTCCTCCAAAAACTTAATTGCATACACTTTAGATGCCAAAGAGTGTAATATTTAGGAGGCAAGTTTGGAAGATCTGGGTTCTGTGCAAGGTCGAATTTATCAGGCTGCATATGCATGTGAGTGGCCCAGAATGCTAAATTATCTCTTCGGATTTTTGTCAGAACCTGTGCACAAGAAGCTGCAGGATCTGTGATTTCAAAGCCTCTGTGATTAGTGCGGGATTCATATGATGTGTGGTATTAATTTCTACCAATCAGAATCAGAATCAGAATCAGCTTTATTCGCCAAGTATGTTGCACATACAAGGAGTTTGACCTGTACTCCTGAAGAGAGAGCAGAGGTGCACCAATGATCTTCAAAAATGTGATTGATTTTCCACAAAGACCTGTATCCTTGATGTACACATCAATGTGTCTGGAATTATTGTTATTTCTGCATCTATTGTAAAAGGTTTCCCCAGGTGGAGCCTCTCAAAACAGTCTCAAAAACATCTGGACAAACTAACACCATAAACTACATTTTCATACTTTGTAGCAAATCTTGGTAGTATTTTGTCAATTTCATTTGGGAGTGTGGACATGATGTTCCTAGTAGCTCAGTGGTTAAGGCAGAGGGCTAGGATGCAGAGATAGGATCGATTCCCATCTGCGGCACCCAGCCCATCCCCCATTCCTGGTGTGTCCCTTAGCGAGACCACCTGTGGCTGCTCAGTGCTCCCCTCAAGGGAGAATAGGTCAAATGCAGAAGACAAATTCTATGGTAACAACGTATTTAATTACAATAAAGTGGATTATTCTTATTATTTTTAAGAATGTACCAAACTGTTTGACCACAGTTTTTTTTTTCATCTCACTGATGGATTTGTTTTAGTTTTTCATTCCAATGATGGCTTTCTGTCAGTATGATAACAGTTAAAGGTTAATACCAAACACAGCTCACACCCAAGGACTTTATTCTCAATCTAGGAATAATACAACTGACAAGAAATTAATTCTAATTTTGGGGTCCATATATTAAATTTGCTTTATTTTCTAGATAGTTAATTTAGCATTTTCCACCAAACCCTTAAAATAAAGATGGCAGTGTGCTATTCTGTTATTATGGCCTAACCACTTGTTATTTATTCTGAAATGAGACGAAAATCAATAGAATTAGTGGTGAAGAAATTAAATGGATGTTCATTTTTGTTTTTCAGAAATTAATATTTGAAATGGCAGAAGTTGTAAAGATCATGCTTTACATGTTTCCCAGGGAGTCTCCAGAATGGTATTTCAAAATTACATAGAGCACCAACAGACTGTAAGGGCATATAGTGGGACTGAGAGTTGCTTTATTACAAGTCAGTGCACTGATAAAAGTTTTTTCTAATTGTCATATATTTGGTAAAACACCAGGGGGGAACAAAATTAGTTATGCATGTGTGAGTATGTGGTGGATTGTAATCAGTTGGCTAAATTATCTGGATTCAGGTGTTGGGGGATGTGTATATAAGAGCAAACATTACATCACCAACAGTGTGAGTTCAGTGCTGTTAGTACAGTTTAAAGCACAAATCAGCAGGTTGTCAGTTATTATGACAAACAGATCATCTGTCACTAACTAATGTTAACTCCATGACTTAAACGGATGACAGGCCAAAATGAGATGTGTTTGGTATGTACTCTTGGCAGTTCTCAAATGAAGAAAGAGAGGAATCGCTCGGTAACACCTCCGTACAGTTCTTCTGTAGTGTAAAGATACATTTATAGATAAACTGTACAAAATATAAATGCAACACTTTTGTTTTTGTTCCCATTTTTCATGAGCTAAACTCAGACATCTGATAATGTTTGAGTTAAGACAAAAGACCCAAGACTCTCAAATATTGTTCTCAAATTTGTCCGTGTGTGTTAGTGAGCACTTCTCCTTTGCCGAGATAATCCATCCCACCTCACAGGTGTGCCTTAGACAATAAAAGGCCACCCTGAAATGTGCAGTTTGATCAAACAGCACAATGCCACAGATGTAGCTGCTGACTGCAGGAACGTCTACCAGAGCTGTTGCCCATGAAATTAATATTCATTTCTCTACCATAAGCCATTTCCAAAGGCGTTTCAGGGAATTTGGCAGTACATCCAGCTGGCCTCACAACCGCAGACCACGTTTACCACACCAGCCCAGGACCTTCACATCCAGCATGTTCACCTCCGGGATCGCCTGAGATCAGCCACCGGGACAGCTGCAGCAACAATGGGTTTGCATAATCAAAGAATTTCTGAGAGGCGTTCTGTTCACAGATGAGTCCCGGTTTTCACTGTTTAGAGCAGATGGCAGACAGCGTGTGGCGTCGTGTGCGTGAGAGGTTTGCTGATGTCAATGTTGTGGATTGTGTGGCCCATGGTGGCGGTGGGGTTCTGGTGTGGGCAGGCGTGTGTTATGGACTACGAACACAGGTGCATTTTGTTGATGGCATAGGTACTGTGAAGAGATCCTGAGATCCTTGACATGCCACACCTGTGAGGTGGGATGGATTATCTCGGCAAAGGAGACATGCTCACTAACACACATACAGACAGATTTGAGAACAAGATTTAAGAGTCATAGGTCTTTTGTGTATGTAGTAAAATTTTCAGATGTTTGAGTTCAGCTCATGAAAAATGGGAGCAGTAAATTAAATTTAATTGTGATCATAATGTTAATAAATAAAGCAAAACATTTATTTTGTTTTTGTTTTTGTTTTTTTTTGGCCAAAGCAAAACATTTAGAAAACAGGTCGCAATTGGCTAATAAGGTGTGTTAAAGTCAGTACACAGTGTACAGCCACAGAGCCTCACTTTGTAAAAAAAGAATTACATAGATTCCAAATTAATAAATTCTAAGGGCCACATTAATGAATCTCTCCATCCACTACCACACATGTTGACACAGAGCTGACTGTTGTATTTCTTCATGTGTACATTTTTATATGAACGCCGTCAGGCCCTGTGCCGACACCTGTGGTGGTGAATCATGCAGCATTTATTACAGATTTTCACAATTGGTAAAACACTAATCCCCATTCTCTGAACCAAATTCTAAGCACCCTAAACTCAGATTTTGATTCAAACACACTTTTTCCCAAACCTTAAACACATTTCCATTGAAATGAACGTATTTCACACTGTGATACACTGACACACCGTACGGTATTCACACTGAAAGTATTGAAAGAGTAGAGTTGAAAGACGAACTAATGAGGATGGAAGGATGGACTACACTTTTCCCCACAAGAAGCACTCATTGTTCACATGGTTCATCAAAACAAAGCCATCCAAGACAAATCCAGCATGGGTGGAATTAATATTTGGTTTTGGTGACTTTTTACTGTAAAGGACACCACAGCATGACTTCGATTGAGCAGTTATGCAGTTTTCAGATTAATTTTTTTTTTTAAATCAAATTTTTACATTGCTACTGTGTGTGTCATGTGGACACATTGTTTGCTTTTAAACAGAGGATAACTGATGTCGAGAGAAGAAGAAATATGCTCGAGGTTTCAAGAAATGTGTTTTAGCAATATTGAAACAACTGTAGTGCAGCGTCACGTTTACAAACCCAAACAGCGGGGACACGGACACAAATAATGACTCTTTTGGCTTTCCATACACGCTCTGATAACGGAGGAACGGCGGTTTGCTACCGGAGACGTTTTAACACAGAATAGCTGTAATTAGGGAGATACAGGACCGATCACCAGCTCGGCTCCATTTCACACGCTTCCTGCTTCATTCCCGATTTGACTGAACAGATCCTCGTACAAGATAATCTAAATCCCTGTGTGGTCTGACGTTTGCCCCAGGTAGACACTTTCTCCACCACTGAATGTGGGACAAAAGACTCTAAAATAACTCTTGTATGGTCTTGTGGTGCCCTGGTGACCTGACTCATCTTGCGCACATACCTGATCATTCTCACTTCCAGCTGTTCCCTTATCTCCGTCCCGCTCTTTCTCCAGCGCCTTCATCCTGTGCGTGTTTGTGTGTTTCTGGCCGAATATCTCTTGGTCGGTCGGTGTGTTAGGTGCAACTCCACCCACAGAAACGGACCCTGCATTCTACACAGAAGTAGTCCTACAGGTTCTCCGAAACACCGTTTGAGTGCAGCAGCGGGGAGGTGCTCAGGTCATTTCCGTAACATGGGCGGGTTTAGCCAAAGGCAGGGGATCTTCCAGAGAGAGAAAGAATGAAGGAAAGCTGCAAGAGGTGCTGTACATGAGATAATTTATGAAAGGTCAATGCCTTGTTATTTTATTTTTAAAGAACAACACATTCAGGTTTGGAGAAAATGTTTCCTAATTCCTTTCTTGTCTTTCCACCTTAGTGACATTCCTGGAATCAGCACATCAATTTGACGCAAGGTCCTTCTTTCTGAGAGTTGCCAATGACAGCCACTACATCACCATACAAACCTCCTTTTGGCATGTTAACAAGAATATTTCCATGGTTCAATGGTAAATTATTTTGATTGTGTTGATCTTTTAGTGTTAAGTCATTAGCCTACTCTCTCCATTGTTACTAATGGCTGTCCATTTACCGTGCTGAAAGAAAGCTGTGAAAATGGGTAATTTAAAAATGAGTTTCTCAAGATAATGACAAATCGTATTAAAAATATTATATTGAATGTATGAATCAAACATGCTTTTTATGTACTATATCTAAACCACTATCTACAGTATATCTCTAGGTAAGGGCCATCTCACAGAAGCTGATTCAAATTAAAACCTCACTGGATTTGCTTGGCAATACTCCACTGCATCAGGTAAAATGTGAATTCTTCCACTTTATACTGCATTTGCACACATTTAGATTTAGACTATCAAAGGGAAGCAAACACAGCTGCAAAGACTGCAGTGATAATACATTAAGCTCTGTTGACTTAAGTGCTTCTAGTCTCTGAGCAGCAGTATCACAAATTGTGGTTTAATGGCTTTGATCACAATATAAACACAGGCTTTGTGTAAATGTACAGACGTATTATTTGAGCAAACACAGAGCTCCCGCGTCCTTGACTGATAGTTGATCTACCTGTGTCATGGCTTCATAGTACCAGGGGTTAGGAAGGCACATCTAATTTCACAAACAATGTGTTTACTTTTGCTGCAACACCCTGTGTGTTGAGAATCCCAAGCTCTGTCCGAATTCAGCTCCATAACATCATCTTCCTGGGAGTCCAATCTCGACTCAGACCAGGGAAAGCGTAGAAACTAAGGTGAGGAACTGAACCTCAGTAGCAGCAACTCACATATTTTCATCACCCAGTCAGATTGCGACATGTCTAACCTACATCCAACCTGATGGACTTCCTGTTTATATCCTGTCCTAACCAATCCTGACTCCTCCTTGCGTCCAGCTGATATGCTCACCTGACAATAATGTCACCCCTGTTCATCATGACGTTGAACAAGCCTCAGTGGATGGAGTGAATTAACCACCACAGCTTCTGTAGCGGCCTATTAGCTCAATGGGTTAAGCGCCATCCTGGGATGCAGAAGGTTGCAGGTTCGAATCCCGTCTGACTCCTAGTCCGTCCCCTACCAGGTGTGTCCTTGAGCCAAACACCCAGCACTAGCTCCCTGTAAGTCGCTTTGAATAAAAGTGTCTGTAAAGTAAAGTTCTGCCAGCTCTCTGCAGCCAGAAAAGACTTTGACTGGAGCCATTTTAACTCTGAAATCACTCCTGATTGTTTTTTCTTTTAAACAAAGGCACTGACATGTGTTATAATGTGATTGTGCTATCATAATATACTGTAACCAAGATATTCTTTTGCCAAGCCGATAGACCTCAGTGATTGCCACATGAGGCTTTCTTTAAGCATTGAAGCTTTTCATCAAATTGGTTCACCTAGGGCAAAGCTTAATTTGCTTTACCCCAAAGAGTTAATTTCTTAATCTTTCATGCGCACACAATTTACTAAATTTGTTATGATTATATCAGTATATAAAACGTGAAAAGCTGGGAGCTGAGAGTTGAAAGCTGGGGCGGGGCCTTGTGTCCGGGTCTAACAGGCACAGGTCCTCCTCCAGTCGGCTCTATGCAGGAGACAGGCTCACAGTGGTGCCCGCTCTTGCCGCAGCGAGATTATCTTTGTATACTGTGGCAGTGTAACAAGCAAGAGTAAAGTAAATATTCCCATGGCGTTTAAAAGCTCAAACACTCTTTGGCTATGGATTCGTGTCAGTACATCTTCCTGAAATGTTCAGAAATCTTACTTATATTGACAATAAATAAATATTTAATAACTATATACAATATTATAATTTTATTATTATCAGGAAAAGTCTCCATCAGGCTTCCCAACAGATGTCAGGTGGTACCACCTTCCACAGCCGTCACACTGGATCTTTAAAGATATATGTTTTATTAGAAGTAGTATTTAATAATAAAATTAAACTTTTTTTTAGGATATTTCCATAATATGTCCATATTCTAACTGCCTAGTGTATCTGTATCTGTATCACAATAAATTGGTATAGAAATGTATGCATTTTTGTGATCCAGCCTCTCCTTGGGCCGTGTACTAAACAAAATATTAGTTTGAATTCAGCATCATTACCTATTAACTAATTCTTATGTTGGAAAAGGAGTAGGCAGAAGTATACACTTATTTGTCCCTACTCATTTGCATTTTACATCTCATTCGTTTAGTTTTTATTAGTCTTAAATTAAACACACAAATGAAACAAAAACAAAGCAAAACAAACAATATAGTTTCTTTCAAGACAGAATATGTACATTTGCTGATTTACAAATACTAAAACAAAACAAACCAAAAAGTCACTTTAATTACCCAGGAAGAAGATGTTATCGTACCAGCACCAGACTGAGTGAGCAGTTCAAGAATGATCTACCATGTTCTGCTGAGTCTGGCACTTTTAGCAGACAAAATTTACATCATTACTTTCTCCTCCCCAAAACAGACACAGGTAGATGGGAGCTCAATGAGCAACGCAGGAAGGAAACATCTTGGTGTCACTAATCAACATTTGTGACAAATAGAGAGACAAACAGGTGTAATGACAGAAAAGTTGTTGTGATGCAAATCAGACAATAATACTGATCAGCTTCTAAAATGTACAGCGCCAACCATAAGGGGCAAACCAGAAACAGAAATATAAGGATTATAGAAATACAGTTTAAAATTATGTTTTTCTTATACTGACATTCTGGAGTCCACCATCCAAACACTTGTGAGGGTGATTTTTATGCCAAAGAAACGTTAAAGTTTCTTCCAGTAGTTGCGAAGAAGTAACAAAGAAAATATGGGACAAATTTCAATTTAGTCTGGAAAAAGATATATACTATGTGATGTCAAAAAGGTCACATGTACTGGACTAGAATTTAGTTTATACTGATAATCTAATGGATCCAGGATAAAAAAAAGTATGATTTGGTAACTAAACCACTTCAGAAATGTCTGAAATACTTCAGACACACAGCACAGCATTAAAACTAATCATATCACATGATATGTACTGTTCACTGGACTGTACCTATAATGATCAATGTAGAAACCTAAATGTTTTGATAAATATCCTCATTTTCTTCTGGTCTCTGTTGTTCTTCATGTAAATTGACCTCCACGCCTATTCCAATAGTATTAACAGGATCTATGTTCTCATAATATTCATAATAATCAAACTCCTCTTCCTCCACTCTGCTTTCTTTTTCTTTGACTTTCAGTTGACTGATGTTCAAATAGTCCGTGTCTTTATCTGAAACACAAACAAGCAGAAAATGTGAATACAAGACTTCAGCATTGATGAAAATGTGTATATAAATGCGGAAACTCTGGTGAGCACAAACATTGATTTAAGATAGTTGTAGGCTGCTTGTCTTGTATCCTCCTCCTCTTGCAGACCAGACAGACTACCAACAAGACCAACAGAAGCAGCAGCAGACTCCCAGCAGCTACTGAAGAAACCAGCAGTAACAAAGGAACTAGGAAGAAAAAAGATGATTCTTTAAAACATCTTGTGCTGCTATTCTAGAGCATGTCGTTACTAAATGTTATTTCTCAATATTGTTTTTAGGAGGGGAAATGTAAGCAGAAGAAGATAGGAATCACAAAATCTTTTTTTTGAAAAACATCAAAATAAATTATCTATACATTATAGAGACTGTGAGTACTGTGTATAATCTACATTCAAGTGTATTTTAAAACATGCTTTGTCTCTCATTTACCACGGCCGGGAGGTCAAGTGATTTTCCCTCTGTTCCTTTGGGGTGCAAAAATCTTTACCATAGACCTACGCTATACTGCCTAACCACCTTCAATATAAAATATAGAAGAGCCATACGTAGAAGACCGAGGTTATAGCTCAGACCTGGAAAGAAGAGGGGCAAAAACTGCCTTCATACAGCCAGTGAACGTCTGGGCGGCCAGAGCTATACTGAATGGCAGCACACACCCCCCATTCACTGTCCCCCAAAGCCTGGGGGTTGTGAGCATCTGACAACGCAAAGGTTGGAGAAAATGGTTTACAGGACTCGGATCTAGGATATGGAGAAGACCCCAATACCACAAAGCAACACAGTGCTTTAGGCTGGGGCTCAAAATCCCTCAATCCCCAGTCAGGAGCCAGGGGCCATGAAGATTGCTAGAGACCTCTTTGCAAAAGAAGACATGCATATGGGCTAAAAAAGAAGAAGAGGCCTCAGCACACAATCACAACCACTGTGTGAAAGGGGGGATTGTGAAAGCCAAAGGTGACACCAACCCACCCAAAAAGAGGCCATGGCCGCAACAACACTGAACTTGAGAAGGCAACCAGGGCAAAGAGAGCCTGGTCCAAAGAGGGAAGTGGGCTACAAGCCACCGGATCCGCATCCAACACCCTAGAGAATTCTTAACACGCCAACTATTTAGGTAACGATCACCCTGCGGAAGGGGGGATTGTAACAGCCAAAGGTGACAACAACCCACCCAAAAAGAGGCCGTGGCCACCGCAACTCAAGCGGCCTGGTAGCTAGATGGGTTAAGCGCCAGACTAGAATACAGAAGGTAGCAGGGTCGAATCCCGGCTGCCACCGGATCCGCATTCAACACCCTACAGAAGTCCATCCATCCATTATCTTCCACTTCATTCGCAGTGGGGTTGCGGGGGGGTGCTGGAGCCTATCCCGGCTGTTTTCGGACGAGATGCAGGGTACACCAGTCCATTACAGGGCCCCTAGAGAAGTCTTGGCATGCGAACTGGTTTTGCGGCTCCTTATGAATTTTATCTGGTTGGAAATATGGCTCTTTTAATGCTGAAGGTTGCCGACCACTGGTCTAGCGTGTAGTTAATTTTAACTCTATTTTCTCATCCCCACCTTGAATTAGTTAATAATAATAATACATTCTGCCATTCTTATTTTACTCTCTGGTTCTGGTCTGCTTATTGAGTCCATCCTTCAATTCCCCTTCGAACATCTGACACTCTCTAGTCTCAAAAGTCTCAAAACCTCAAAGTCTACTTACATTTTATGATGACACTAATGGGTTCAGTCTCAGTGAAATGTAATTCCCGTGTTGAGAGTGTGGCTTCATACACACATCTGTAGTTGCCCTGGTGTCTATACTCAGCCACAGGGAAGTTAAAGGAAGCTGAGTGGTTGACTGCTGACTTGGTGTCGATGATGTTGGAGCCAGAGAAGATGAGAAAGAAACGACCATCACGATATTTGGAGTTCATAGAGCAGGTGATGACAAAACTGGAACCTCTGGTGACCTCTGCACCTACGGTAGACAGAACCTGCCCTCCATTATGAAATGTCAGGGAGATGTCGGGCTTCTGCAGCAGTCCTAGATATAAAAAAAAAAAAACAATAATGATGTAATCAGATTATACAGTTAGCTGCCTCATAGTCACCTTAGTGCTTGCACAAGTGGCAGTGTTCCTATAATATTTTGTATTTACCTATTTTTTCCTAAACCTTACAATGTAAAGTAACTTCTGTTGTGAATTTGCGCTATATAAATTAATTGAATTGAATGTTCAATCATTTAATTGAAAATGATTAATCTAAACAAATCTGTCCTTATTTTACATACAGTATACATAATATGCCAATACCAATGTGGCTCCACTTGAGCTATAACCATAAAAAAAAATTTTTCTTTCTTACACAGCCAATGTACTGATGTTTTTAGGGCAACACTGTAAGAGTTGTGAGAAAAGTGGATTTTTACAATTTGTGAATGTTTTTCTTACCAGTGATTTTGACAGAGTTGCTTAGCGGTGAAACAAAGTCATGACCTGAGACCATTATCTGGTACTGACACTGGTAGGACCCCTCTCTTTCAAAGTCTACTTCGTGAATATTGAATATAGCAGAGTTGGTTCTTGATGTTTGTGTCTCTCTGAATGAACCTGATGTCTGCTGCAGAATGAAGGTTCCTCCTAAA
>JAUMHJ010049773.1:0-13637 GCA_032361105.1 Microctenopoma lineatum
TAGAAAGACACTATATTGTTAGAATTGACCATCCTGATCATCATGAGGCATGACCAGGGCCATCATGAGGCATGACCAGGGCCGTTTCTGGGTCTGTGGGGGCCCTATGCATATATTTTGGAGGATCCTGTTCTGAATTAATGCAACAAATTTAAACCTTTCAATCATCTGTTGCAATGCATCAGATACCATGCAAGATTATGAGCAAAGATTCAAATTCAAATTCAAAAATGTTTGTTTTATGAGTTTCAACAATTTGGTTTATTATATAATAAAAATAATTAGGTAAAGTGCAGAAGTGCATAAACCTAACAAAAAGGTTTCACTACAAATTTGACCTGCCTGGATGCAAACCTCAGACCCCTAAATAATAAAGTATTTTTTTAGTGAGCAATCAAAGAGTGTGTTTCTTAAACTGCAAACCATAGTTAATACTTTGGTGTAGCTGTATGCAATAGTAATAATAGCAATAATAATATCAGAGACAATAGTCTATAGAGGTTTTGTTCAACAATACAGAACAAATATATATAATCTGAGAGATATGTTTATTACATTTAGTTCTGCTAAAACATTTTTACACTAAAGTAGTAGCTTGGGCCCCCCCCCTAGTGGCCGTGGGGCCCTAAGCATCTGCATAGTTCGCATAGTGCAAGAAAATGTACTGGGCATGACCATTGTAACAGTAGGCTAAGCAGCTGTGTGGTGTGAACGGTAATCCACACTAGTGGACGTTTGTTGTAATGACAATTTACAAAACAGAACACGTAGCCACTTCTGGTGCAAACAGGGAGTTGGAAGATAAAATAATGGTTTTGGAGCACTTCCTTATTTCTGAAATGCATGCAAAACCACTGTGAGGAAGGAACAGACTTCAACCACTACACGAGAAGAAGTAAGGCTGTAGCAGCAATACAAATCTGTATTGATTTAAAAAAAAATGTTTGGTAGGTCTTTTTTTTTCATTTATAATATAATTAGTCTTATTTTTTGCTTTAATGTTACAGCCTCTCCACACTATATTCTCTCCCTATATTGTGTGATTTTCAAAAGTTAGGGTATTAAAAGGAAGAAGTTAAGGAAAGGTTTGTGCACTGCATTTTATCCACCTGTCAGTTTAATACCCGCTGAGCTGTACGTATAGAAGATGTTCTCTCCATCCTTTGTGTTACTGTGCTCAAAAGCTCCTGTTGCCAGCAGGTGATCGGCCCATTTCTGAGCAGCAGCAGTCAGCTCACTGTTTAACTTCAGTGGTGATGTGCCGTGTGCCGCTCTGTAGTCATTGTGGGTTTTCAGAAACTCCTGCTGAAAGCTTACAGCTATAGATAAAGAAGAATTATCAACTGTCAGAAACATGTCTTGTGCAGTTACTGAGGCCGACATGTTCAAACAATATGGATACAGGCAACATTTTTCATGTCTTGCAGTAATATAAATCACCAAGCTGTTATTCAGTTTGCATGGGAAAAAAATAAAGAAATAAAGTGCACATACCTGCCATTTAGTCTGTGGTTATGAAGGCTGACATGAAATAAGAGCATAAGTATAAACTCTCTGCAGTGAATTGTAAATTATACCTGACACCATAACTATTCTCCTCTGACTGCAGCAATGGTCTCTACTCACCTCAATCTGAGTATTTCCTGAGCTCTCGAGGAATGTCCAGTAAAGATACGGTTTCTTTTGGTGTCCTGAAGTCGGTATTTTTTATACCTGAGACTGTTCCTTCCTCTTCTCTATGTGGAGGAGGAGACAGAAACCCATCCCTTAACTGTAGATATGTTACTGCACCACATATTTGACTAGACGTGCACATGTGCACAGGCGGAATGGGAATGATTCCTCATGGCAATATGAAAATGCTCAATTACTAGGATTTGTGGTACACATACAGTAATTGTGCACTGAGCTTAGAACTGCTAGAACTAGTCAAACTAGTCAGACGTGTTTTTCTGTCTATCCACCAACAACTTTAAACTATCTCTGTGAGACAGCAGGAGTATTTGCTTTTATATCTTTCTTTTTTTAGTTTCTGTTTACATGTTTTCTATATCTGCAGTTCTCTAATTGCTGTATTAGTCATCACTAATAAATGGAGCCCTAACCCACACACAGAGCAGTGTGCCGATTTCTGTGAATATCTGTCAAAATCAGTGAAAGACTGGAATAGAATATATTTTCTATTATACATCTGTTATTCATCATCAAATTACAATAAGAATAATCCCCTGTAGGGGATTTGTGGAGAAGAAAAACCTCCCTTTTAATGGAAGCATAAAAACAGAAGTTTTAATTGTTTTCACGCCCCCTCAAAAGCATCAATTTCACAAGAGGAGGAAGTAACCACTCCAAATGTATTGCAAAACACTGCCATGGGTGCAATATGCTTTTCTGCATGTAGTGTATTGTGTATGCATGTAATACATGCTCACATTGGAAAATGTGATCAGATCAACTTAAACCCAGATCCTGTTTTCTACTGTGCATTTTTTGTTTAATTCTATTTTGTACCAGTGTACAGTGTAAGACATGGACATCTAATGGCAAATGAACAGATAGTTGAGTTGTTCCTTAGTGGTTGTCCTGTGAGCACAATAATTGAAGGTTTTATGCATGCTATGGTGGCTTTGTCCAAAATTATTTGGTGCAGTCGTAACAGTGATGTGTGGTGTGTTTTATTGTACAGGCACACACTTTTCGAAATGAGCTGAAAAGCAAACTTCTATAAGAACACGCTTCTTATTTGTGTTTGATTAATTATCATTGTACTAAAAAAATTTGTCCTTGGAGACACATTTAGTTTTATTTAAGCTGTCTTGCCTCAGGCTTATTAATTATTCAACCTTTAATATTATTGGAAGCCAGAAGCAATGTGTTCTAGTCAGTATGTTTCTAGTGTAATTTCTTGCCTTTCCTGGCAACACATCAGAATAAACTTCCTACTACTTGCAATGGAAATCCAGCTTAACTGTTGACACAAGTCTTATCTGTGTTCTGTACTTCTGTTTAATGAGATATTAAATTCTTCCATCCTGTTACGTCTCATAGTGTTCTCACTATTTTGTTTCTTATTTCATTAGTTATGAAAACAATGTTGAAAACAGCAGATTGTGGTGAGCAAATTGGGGTTCAGTGTTTTGCTTTGGACACTTTGACAGTTGATGGGAGGAGCCAGGAATTGAACCAATAATTGGCGGGTAAATGCCCTACCTCCTAAACCACCACAACAGCACCTTAGATGAGTCCTATGAAACGTAATTATATTAAGTAGTTATTGTCCTAAGGAGATGTTCTTCACCTCAGCAGGAGATTGAGCACGTTCCCTTTAAAACCCCCCCCACAAAATTCAGCTGATGTATTCATCAATAACTATGAAGGTGTTTAGTCATAAACCAAAATTTTGGACACATTTGAATTCTAATCTAATCGTGATGCTGGGTCATATGATACCTCAAAGTCACACAGGCAACCTGATGTTCTTAAACAGGACATGCCACCACAGCTGCTGAGCTGTTTTTAACCACTCATGTTAAACTCAGTGTAATCAAATGACCTTTACTTTACTTTACTTTACTTTGCTTGGCAGACGCTTTTATCCAAAGCGACCTGTTACCTATCTGCTGTTGCATTTCATATCACATATCACAACAGTGTAGCACTACACACTTTCCACAGATATTCATATTTGCATATACTTTTTCTGTTTTTTTATACTTTATTTTTTCATTATCTTAGTATATATATATATATATATATATATATATATATATGCAGATAATGTTGCTGCTTGTTCTGTTACTAATTGGACAGATCTGTTTCATTCCTGCTCTGTGTGAAAGGAGGCTCTGTGCTGTCAACAGGACTTTTTTGGTAACATAAAAAGACAGGTTGAAAGGAGTTTTGAACAACACTATAAACTAGAGCATTTCAAATAAGTGAGTACAATTGAACACAATCACAGTGTCTGCAATAAATTAATAATCCTACTTGATCCAGCAGGCCACCCACGACCACTATGAAAACAAATACATACTACCACCATCAAAGAAAATGTTTCAAAGAAAGAATCCCTCACTGTGGATAAATGTTCTGGTCTAATTATGTGCCTAGCAGCATTTTTCTGAGTTCTTAGAAACTTGCTGGTCCTCACTGCAAGCAAAACCATATGTATTCTAGTACAAAACATTTGTTAATGTTCAGTCACAACCCTAAAACATAGAAAAAACGTTATCTGTGAAACTCTAAGTTAGATGAGTAGGTTTTACCAAAGAGCAAACATTTTATACAAACATCATTTACAGGATATCTGTGAAGATTCTTAGTCCACACTACTTTCCAGAAAACCTTGAATCCAAGAAAACTACAGAAATGGGGGTGTATATGGTGCTAATTTGTAGCAATACACAGTAAAACACACAGTGGCAAATTTACACTTGGAGAGTTGATTTTAACTCCAGACAGATACCATTTGGTCCCACTCAAAATGAGAGTAAAATTTACTCTATGGTCAGTGTTAATTCTACTCAATTTAGTGTCATAATTAGCAACGAAATGTGAGCTCTGAGACCGTGCACACCTGCAGACTGCTACTGATCAATACTGTGTGGAGTTAAGTCTTTACACTGAATTTAAACTCTGCTGTTAGAGCTGGTTTACTCCTCATAGAGTTGTAAGTACTCTATCTGAGTTAAAATAAGTTAACTCTGAAACTTATTTTTTACTGTCATAGTGTGACTACAGACCTCAAATGATGAGGCGGCCTGGTAGCTCAATGGGTTAAGCGTCAGACTGGAGTGTAGAAGGTCGCAGGTTCGAATCCTGTCTGACTCCTAGTTCATCCCCTACCAGGTGTGTCCCTGAGCCAGACACTCAGCGCTAGCGTCCTGTAAGTCGCTTTGGATAAAAGCGTCTGCCAAGCAAAGTAAAGGAAATTGGACTCATATGGAACTCTGAAGTCTAAATTATGTGTGACACTGTTGATAGTGTTGTTTTTTAAAGTGATGAAGTATTTTTCACTTGGCTATGTACTCTGAGTGATGCTATAAGTGGTACTGAGTTTTCATATCAATGTGGAGTATCATCAGGCAATTCTTATTTTTAAGACAACTTTTGTTGTCAAGGCCTCTTTGTGCTTCCCGGAGAAATATGTGTGTGTGTGTAGTCCCTAAATATAATAACAACAGCCATGCCTGCAGTTAGCAAACCAATAGCACTAATCAGCATAAGAAACAGCAGAAAAAGATGATGAAAAACAAAAAAGAACGAGCTGTGTTTTGATTGTACATCTACAGAGGCAGCCACTATGATTGTCCATTACAAGGAAAACATACAAGTGGGAAAAAACAATAAGATACAAATTGGGAGTAAATTAAAGGAAACCCTGAACAAATGAATGAAGAAAGATAAAAACAATGCCCTCTGCACAGGGCATGAGGTGTCCCTGTGTGACATAAATGAATAATATAAATGAATTTATTTGCCTCCTTTAATATAACTACCTTAAATCACCACTGGTGCAGCCAGTTTACTTAAAAAGTCACACAATTAGTGGAATAATGGAACTCATTGAAGTTAATGTGTCATTTAACTTTAATTTTAAACTGAATTTCTTTGAACAAATGGCTGACTACAAGTTGCAGGCTGGGGGTGGCTGGTTCTCTTGTTACTCCAATAATTAAGCATATAAAGGCAGATCCATAAGATGGTTCTAAATGTGTTAAATTCTGCATTTCGTTGCTGTCCACCAAAGCTCTCAACATGACATTATGCCCAGAAATCTTAGAGACATATTATCCAGTCAGATTGTGACCCCACACATTGTATTGCCCTCAAGTACTATTAAGAGGAATCTTTTACCAAGATATATCATTTATTTCCTACATAAAAGAAATCTCCACAAATCCCTTCTTCCAACTCAGGAATATTTCTAAGATTAGGAGCATCTTGTCTCAGAGTGATGCCGAGAAACTAGTCCATGCTTTTGTAACTTCTAGACTGGACGACTGTAATTCATTACTGATAGGATGTCCCAAAAACTCATTAAAAGCCTCCAGTTAATTCAGAATGCTGCAGTCAGAGTTCTGACTGGACTTAATAAGAGAGATCATATTACTCCGACACTAGCTTCTCTCCATTGGCTTCCTGTTAAATCTAGTACAGAGTTTATAATCCTCCTATTCACTTAATGACCAGACCCTAGCATACATTAAGGACCTCATAGTACATCATCATCCCAACAGAACATTGTTACAGTTATTAATCATGACATGAAAACTGGGATGTCCTTAGATTTTTTTACTCTAAATAAAAAGAAAACCACTATTGCAGTCCTTGGTATGAACCTCCCCAACTCACTCACCAGTTAGTTTTCCCAGAGGGTGCTTTTTGACACTACTCTGACTGCAGTTGTCAAATTCAGCTTTTATCAACTATCCCCCCTCAACTCAAGTCTTTTGACCAGATGCTCCTGGTTGTCAAGCCTTTCCAGTAACTGCAGAATCAGAATCTTTCTAAATTTTATGGTGTGTATGTATAATATATGTATTACATATGTGTGTATATGTACACTCACCAGCCATTTTATTAGGTACAACTGTCCAACTGCTTGTTGATGCAAATTACCGATCAGCCAACAACATGATGGCAACTCAATGCATTATTTACACAGTGGTTAACATTCTCATGTGGTTCTCTGTAGAGGTGAGTGAATCAACTTGTGCTTGTGTTTTTGTTGTTGTGGCTAGGTTTGTTAAGTTTTTCCATTCATTCTCTATTGTTTGTTATTGTTGTTGTCTGGCATCAGTTTCACCAACCCACCTGTTCCCTGTACCCCATTGCCTCACAACGTCTTCAGTCCATACAACCCACTATTAGTTCTCAGCTGACACACGTCCTAAATATTTCTCTAGCAAAAAGAATTTCCCATTTCCCACCACCTTCAAACAGGCTCTCATTGTTCCTATGCTCTAAAACAGTGGTTCCCAACCTTTTTTCCAAGGGACCCATATTTTTCTAGACAATCCTTCGATGACCCTCCCCCCCGTAACGTTTGCTGGGTGCAGCTCTAAAAAACCCCACACTCCACCCTACTGGACAGCTACCGCCCGGTCTATAACCTTCCATTTCTTTCTATAATTCTTATAACTGACATTCTGGCTCAACTCTTTCTCCACAAGATTTGAGATTCAAGATTCAAAACACTTTATTAATCCCAAGGGGAAATAGTTTTGCCTACTTACAGCCACTCTCATTTCAGAAAAGATTAAAAGACCCAAACACGTAATTTGCACCAATGAAATATAAATACAACAAATATTTAAGAACAAAAACAATACATGATAACATTAATTCCTAAAGTTGTTGTTCTCCCCTCATCCCTTTACGGAGGGAGACAGGGGAGGAATTGAAAAGTTTGATGGCCACAGGAAAAAGTTATTTTCTGTGGCGTTCAGTGGAGCACTTGACATTGATAAGTCTCTGGCTGAACGTGCTCCTCTGTCCAGCTAGGACACTGTGTAGGGGGTGAAAGAGATTGTCCATGATTGAGAGGAGTTTGGATAGTGTCCTCTTCTCAGCTACAATGTGTAGAGGGTCCAGCTCTACAGCAAGAACAGAATTCTGGATTACCTGGAGGCTTTTGAGTGAGTTATTGGGACATCCTATTAGTAATGAATTACAGTAGTCCAGTATAGAGGTAAAAATGCATGGACTAGTTTCTCTCCATCACTTTAAGACAGGTGGAATAAGGATGTCCTAGATATTTCTTTTATGTAGGAAGGAAATGATAAATCTTGGTCAAGGATGACTTCAAGATTCCTCACAGTAGTACTTGAGGCTAGGGTAAAGTCATCTAGTGTAGTAATCTGACAAGATACCATGTCTCTGAGATTTTTGGGTCCAAATATCATAATCTCTGAGTTAAGGAGTAGAAAATTACAGGACATCCAGGCCTTTATATCTGTTAAACAAGCGAGATGTTTCCCTAAATGGTTGGTTTCATCTGGTTTAATGGATAAATATAATTGTGTATCATCTGCATAACAATGGAAATTAATTGAGTGTTTCCTTTTAATGCTGTCTAAGGGAGTTATAGATAATCTAGTAGTCTAGTATAGTCTAGTATGGATGAGGTTCTGATCAAATTTTTCTCTATTAGTTATAACTTTATTTGTAAGGAAACATATCATTGCTGTTGTGAGATGAGGGAATTGTAGATTCAACAGAACTATGTCACTTTGTCAGTCTGGCTACAGTGCTGAAAAGGAACCTGGGGTTTTTCTTATTTGCTTCAATTAATGAGGAATCATAAGAGGTTCTAGCTTTACGGAGGGCTTTTTTATACTTCATTAAACTATCTTTCCAGGTTAAGCAATATTCATATGAATTTGTGGAGTGCCACCTCCTTTCCAGCGTTCGTGATGTCTGCTTTAAGCTATGTATTTGTGAGTTGTACCATGGAGCAAACCTCTTCTGATTAACTAACTTCTTTTCTGTAGTATTTCTCCTAAAACTGCGGATCACAATCTGTTATAATAATAATAAATGTGCAAGCAAATAAAACCTTGTAGACAATAACAACTTGACTCTAGCTGTATGCCCCCGTGACATTTTTTCTCACAATTCCAAGTCGAGAACATGCCCTTGTCTGGAATGTGACATGCATTATGTAGCTAATTACTGTTTATGGGCTGTAGACGAGGCAAACAATGAAGTTTTACAGAAACACTGGTTTCTACATAATCTAACTTGTTAAACAAAAAATTGAGCAGTTTATGATTAACATTTCCTTTTGACCAAAATACTTTCCTACAGTATATCATTTCAAATTATTTTAATATTCTCACAATCACAATCACATGCACACAACATGACAACCTACACTCTGTACTTCATATTTAAGGCTATTGGTCAATTTGCATTTATACTTGGATCATTGTCTGTACCTGAGCACCTCGGATAAAAAATTAGAGGACAGTTGACTAACATGTTAAATGACAGCTCATTCCTGTTACCAGCTAATATTCCTGTTTGATATCAAGATATTTCTTTGTTGTTTCAGTGTTAAATTTATTTACATTTATACATTTACACAATAATGCTTCAAAAGAGATGTGGCGGATGTCCAGTGGCGGGGGGTTTCAGTCTTGATGCACCTAATGTTTCTCTGTTCTCTCTATGTGTGTGAATGGTTTGATGTCAGTTTCTTCCAGTGTGTGTTGTTGTCCTTTCGACAAGCAAACAGAACCAACTGGAGAAACTTTTGTAGTAAAATATACAACACCACTAATATAGGAGAAGAATAGGGGATGATAGGAGAAGATAGAAGACATTGGAATAGGGCTGCAACAATTCCTCAAATTATTCGAACATTGACAACCTTACATATGTTTATGTGGAAGCATCCGCACTTTAACCTCTGCAAGGTAACGTAATGTTACACAAAAAGAAAGACACACACACACACACTGCAGTGCTTCATATTTAAACTGCACAGCTGGTATAAGGCAAATGAGACAATCTACTTATATGTTTTTAGTACATTTTTCTTGCTATGTTTCTAGCATTACACAACATATTTCTACCGTCAGGAGAATTCTGTATGCAGAATTGTTTGTACGTTGAAACGTTTATTATTATTGCTTTGCTAATTCCCCCCAGCAAACATAGGGACGTTTAATAAGAATTAGTTAGAAGGCACGGTAATTGGCAATATTGTTTTATCAAGGTTGATCAATATCGAGTATTTTTGGAATTGAGAATTATGTCGATAGTTGCAGCCCTAGAATGGAACTACCCTGTTCTGATTTTTGTGGTAACTAATAAGGGACTAGTCCTTATTACTTGATTTTGCTTTATTTGTAAAATCATTTGTTCTGATAATATGACAGACAAAGCTAAATAGGGAAGAGAGAGAACTAAAGCAGAACATATTAAGGCTCTGAATAGACAGGATAGTGATAGAAATGAGCATGAGTACAGAGTGTTCCAGGGAAGTATGTTATGTTATGATAAAACATTTAAGTGATAACCCACTGAATTGGTTATTGGCTGGTTGGTGTTTTTTATAATTCACAAATATTTAAAGGTAATAAAATGAAAGGAAAACTGATTAAACATAAACCAAATCATATTGTGTTCAGTGGACGAGGTTTTGAGTGGGTTGTGTGGCAGCAAGTGCAGCCAGCACAACACAGTAACTGATTTTTTGACAACAGGATTCATAATGTAAAGCCGTGAGCTAAAGGTTAGTCCACAAACATTCTGACTTTGCAATTTGAGGCTGACCTCAAATAGTAGGACTCCCACGATAGAAACCATAATGACTGTGAACAGACTGGGTGTGTCTCTGTCTGTCTCCAAATGTTTAAGGCTCTTTTGAGTTGCAGGAATTCAAAACACTTGATTGACAATGGAATAAATGAACCAAATCCTTACTTCAACATCAACAATAATCCTACCCCTAACCCTAAGGCCGTCAAACGATAGAAAGATTCAAGAAACTTTATTAATCCCAGTTACAGCAGATCTATCTTAAGAAAGAAAGAAACAAAGAAAAAGGGAAACAATTTTAACCAGAAAATATGAAAAACTCAATTTACACAACAAAAAATATAATTAAAAATACATTCACACATTAGTAGTTTTCAACGTTCTATACTGTGCATAAGGTGCATTCAAGTGCAGTTAAAAAATGTTCCTGTGACATAATTGCTGTTCTCCTGTGTGCCTGTTGCACAGATATTTGTTTAAAGCCTCTCTTGTTCTGCTTTGTGTTTGGGTCCATCGTTTTGTTTATTTTGGGCCCAGCTGGAGGCCCATTTCATATACAACTTCTTCTCGTTTTTGGACTGTGAGGACCTCTGGATGGATGATCCAGAGTCCATACCCGCTCCTCAGAGACGCCGCAGGCAACGACATCACTGCACCCACAATATCAAAGGAAGTTCAGTTGCTATTGAAAAACCTTTTTTGAAATAACCATGACCTGGATGAATGAGAAACTTCACAGATACTTAACTGTCATTGTGTCTTTAGTTACCAGGGCTGAAATTTAATAATATAATCAAATCAAGAAATAAATAAATGTTCCCACAACAAATCGGAGCATAAAGACAAATATGCAATAAATATTAAGAGTTTCACAAATAACTTGTGATGCTGATGTATAAGTAATGTCATACAGTCAGAACAGAAGAGTTGAGATTTCAGTTCATTAAATCTACCAGTATTTACACCATCTGTCAGGTGACAAAAAGGATTAGGAATGTTTGATAGGACACACCTAGTACCTGTGGATGTTTACTTCAACAAATTTATGTCTGTGGTTCTCTACTCACTTTATTAAGGGACTATAAAAGCAAGAAGTAGGTTTAGGCAAGAGTTGTCCTGAAATAAGTTGCACAGGGGAATGTCATCCAACAGCACAGCACAAATTAAGAAGATACAACTGCATATTTATATTATTCATAAATCTAAATGTTTTAGAGCCTCTGTTCAGTTAAAACTAGAGAAAAGGGAGGCATGGCCTCTCATGTAGCCAGTGAATAATGGATATAAATCCAATTCCTAAGTATGTCTGTGTGTCAGTTAACATGGTAAACACAATATAGTAATAATGATTATATTGGTAATGATGAAGTCATTGCAGTTCATTGCGAATAATCAAATTCGAAAGGACTATTGTTGCTGGTTGGCACACTGGCAGTGCACTTTAACTACATTGTGATCACAGTGCTAAAAAGTTGGAATTAAGGAATGCTTATACAGTACACTACAGCTTATTATTGTAGTGAGTATGCTAACACAGCTGATAGGGCCCTCATCAGCGGCCTGGGAGATTGATGGGATAAGCATCAGACTGGAATGCAAAAGGTGGCAGGATTGAATCCCAGACAGATTCCCAGACCATCCCCCATACCAGGTGTGTCCCTAAGTTACGCCCCGGGCACCGCCGGTGGATGCTCGCTGTTGGGTCAAAATGAAGAAGCCACATTTCGTTCTAGATGTAAAATGTAATCAATGACAATAGAGCTGATTCTCTTTCTTTTTCTACTTAATTTGTATTATAGTATTGTGTATGAACACGGTTTTGGAAACAGGACTGTATAATGTTGCTGCTTGTTTTACAGATCTGTTTCATTCCTGTTCCAGATTCTAAGCATTAGAAGTGAGAAAGGAGACTCTCTACTATCAGCAGCTATAGTGGCCTGGTACCTCAAAAGGTTAGGCTTCAGACTGGCATGCAGAAGGTTGCAGGTTTGAAACAGCGCTAGCTCCTTGTAATTCGCTTTGGATAAAAGCGTCTGCCAAGCAAAGTAAGCAGCTATTACATGGCAAGTGTGGAACTATAACTAAATGACATCATCAGTACATACAATTATCAATTTTTCTATGGGATAAATATTTTTTTTTAAATCTGGAAACTTGAATTTAAAATGATTCAGCACTCTTTCAGTATTAACAGTTTACAATTACAGTGTTTGCAGTTTTACCAACTAGTAATTAAAGTTGCTGTCAGCACACACCATTTAGTGAGAAGCAAACACATCCAACTGGTATCACCACTTCCACATGCAAAGATAAGAGTTTGCTGTCATTCTATCTCGTCACAGGTACCACAAACATCTCTGTATTTGAGAATCTCTGAGATATATGAGGAGGTTTTACCGGGGAGAAAAAGAAATTCTTTTATATTCACTACAGCAATCTGAAAAATACAGGGAAATTAGAACATGGAATTCAGACCTGAAAGATTATGCTTAAATATTATATATCAAATTTGGAGAAATTAAAAATGTTTTATTTTTATTAAAAAAGAAAGCAACTTGAACTCCTGAACTGCATCACAAATGTCATGTTTATTATTTTGATATGTAATATGTTGATATGAGTAATGCTGTTTGATGTTGATAAATAACTGGTACAGGTCAAGTTGTCTTCAGCACATAAAAGTTGTACAGTTGCCAAAGCTGCCATGTTGTTGTTCTGTTCTTCGGAAATGGGTGTGGGATCTTTGAGAAAGATGCTGAAATTTGGGTTCCTGGAAATGAAAACAAAAACCAGTATAAGGTGACTGAGCAGAACTGAAACATGAGCTGCTTTCCTCTGAAGAATTTGATAGTTGCTTGGTAATTATTGGTCAAAGTTTAAAATGATAGTAAAAGTGATCTTAAGACGGGACAGACATTCTGATTAGAAAGAAAACATTCCAAGGAAAAAGAGGGAAACACTGACATGCTCTGTTGTGTTTATTGTGCCTGTATTTTTTTTTTTACCAGTCATGGCTTAAAATGTACAATGTAGCAATGAGCTAAAAAACCAGATGGACACAGGAACCAATTTTGGACAAGAACTTAAGAATGGGACAATCTTGTTAATGTACCAGTAATGTCCATGTTTTTGCATGTAGCTACTGCTACAAATTGTTTAATAGCACCAAACGAACACAGAAAACACGTCCTGACCAGGCCTCCGTGTGATGTTACCATGTTGTATTTCTGTTTGTTCGGGCTTGTTTCAAGATGTTAGGATGTTCGGAATGCTCTTGTATTGAGAAGGGTGTTAAAGGGAGTTTTTCCTCTCCACTGTTGCTCAAGTGGGACTGTTGGGTTTTCTCTGTATATATTGATATATTGTGT